>VUQS01076637.1:0-14051 GCA_015108495.1 Heterochromis multidens
GCATTCTGAGGTGTTCAGAGACATACGGTCTGCTCAAATCCAGCTAAATGCAGTCAAATTGATTGGGTGGCGTTTCATAATACAGATGGACAGTGACCCAAAACATACAGCCAAAGCAACCCAGGAGTTTATTAAAGCAAAGAAGTGGAATATTCTTGAATGGCCAAGTCAGTCACCTGATCTTAACCCAATTGAGCTGCATTTCACTTGGTGAAGACTAAACTTCGAACAGAAAGGCTCACAAACAAACAGCAACTGAAAGCCGCTGCAGTAAAGGCCTGGCAGAGCATTAAAAAGGAGGAAACCCAGCATCTGGTGATGTCCATGAGTTCAAGGTTTCAGGCTGTCATTGCCAGCAAAGGGTTTTCAACCAAGTATTAGAAATGAACATTTTATTTCCAGTTATTTAATTTGTCCAATTACTTTTGAGCCCCTGAAATGAAGGGATTGTGTTAAAAAATACTTTAGTTCCTCACATTTTTATGCAATCTTTTTGTTCAACCCACTGAATTAAAGCTGAAAGTCTGCACTTCAACTGCATCTGAGTTGTTTCATTTGAAATTTATTGTGGTGATGTACACAACCAAAATTAGAAAAAAGTCGTCTCTGTCCAACTATTTATGGACCTAACTGCATATCAGGGCTAGTATTTCAAGTCATATGGACCCTTTACATTTTGCATATCAGCCAAACATCAGTGTAGATGATGCCCTCATTTACATGCACATCTGGATACTCCTGATGCATCTGTGAGGTTCACATTTTTTGGCTTCTCAAGTGCCTTTAATACAATCAAGCCTTGGCTGTTAGGTGAGAAGATGAGAAGAATGCAGGCAGATCTATCAATGGTCTACGGGTGTTTGGACTATCTATCCTGGAAACCACACTATGTGCATCTGCAGAACTGTCTCTAGCACAGTCCTGTACAAGAAACCGTTTTGGCCCCGTTCCTGTTCACCATCTATATGTTGGACTTCCAGCACAACAATGACAGCTGCTTCCTTTGGAAATTTTCTGATGATACAGCAGTTGTTGGCTTAATCAAAGGTGGTGAGGAGGAGGAGTACAGAGAAATAATTAAGGACTTTGTGGGTAGGAGTGAAGGCACTTATCTCAATTTCCAAAAACCAAGGAGTTAGTTGTGGACTTCAGGAGGGGTAGGAGGAGGACCCAACCAACATCAAAAACCATCCAGGGAACTGAGGTGGAAGTGGTCTTCAACCACAGATACCTTGGTGTGCAGCTCAACAGTAAGTTGGATTGGAAGATCCATATATAGGCTGTGTACAGTAAGGGTCAAAGATGACTTTATTTCCTAAGGAGGCTAAGGTCATTCAACATCTCCCAACCCTTGCTGCACACTGTCTATCATACAGTGGTGGCCAGTGCTCTGTTTTTTGCTGTGACCTGCTGGGGAGAAAGTGTCCACAAAGCAGACAGGAACAGAGTAGAGTAGAGTAGTCAAGCTTTTCAAGAAGGCCGGCTCTTCGGTCAGGTCTGAACTGAGACAGTCCAGCAGGTGGCGGAGAGAAGAATGCTCTCGAAGCTGAAATCAGTTATGATCAACCCTGCACACCCACTCCATGCCCTGAAGGTTATTAACAGTAGCACCTTCAGTCGAAGACTGATTGCACCAAAGTGCAAGTCTGAGCACCTCAGGAGGTCCTTTATATCAGCTGCTATAACACTGTTTAATGCACAATAATAATAATGTGATTTTATCAGCATGTTTGCATATTTTCACGTTAGTTATGGGCTGTTTTATTTATTTATATATTATTAACTTTATTAAGGATTAATATTGTTTTGCTGTTTGGGATGTGTGGTGTTATGTCTGTGTAATAATTCAATTTAATTCAATTCAATTCAATTCAATTCAATTTTATTTATATAGCACCAAATCACAACAACAGTTGCCTCAAGGTGCTTTATATTGTAAGGTAAAGATTCTGCAATAATACAGAGAAAATCCCAACAATAAACCCTAAGAGCAAGCACTTGGTGACAGTAGGAAGGAAAAACTCCTAATAAAGGATCTATGTATCTATGATCAATGATACCCCAAATGTTTTAAATTGGTGAAAAGTCTGGACTGCAGGCAGACCACTTCAGCACCGGGACTCTTCTACTATGAAGCCATGCTGTTGTAATCACTGCAGTATGTCATTTAGCTTTGCCTTGCTGAAATATGCAAGATCATCTCTGCAAAAGATGTCTGGATGGGAGCATATGGTGGTCTGACACCTTTCAGCATAGATGGTGCCTTTCCAGATGTGCAAGCTGCCAATTCCATTGGCACTAATGTACCCCCATACCATCAGAGATGCAGGCTTTTGATCTCAGCACTGATAACAAGTTGGATGGTCCCTTTCCTCTTTAGTTCAGAGGACACAGCGTCCATGTTTTCCAAAAAAAAATTCAAATTTTCATTCATCTGACCACAGAACAGTTTTCCACTTTTCCTCAGTCCATTTTAAATGAGCTTAGGCCCAAAGAAGACAGCGAGGTTTGTGGATCATGATCACAGATGGCTTCTTCTTTCCATGATAGAACTTTAACCTGCATTTGTGGATGGCACGGTAAACTGTGTGACAATTTCTGGAAGTGTTCCTGAGTCCACACATTGATTTCCATGACAGAATCATGCCTATTTTAATGCAGTGCCACCTGAGGGTCCGAAGATCACAGGCATCCAGTACTGATTTTTAGCCTTGTCTCTTGCACACAGACTTTCTCCAGGAATCTGGAGAAAGTAAGAAGTCTCAGTTTAAACATTTGCTTTGTTTTCTACATTCTATTGAGAATAAAATATGGCTTTATGAGAGTTGCAAATCATTGCATTCTGTTATTTAATTTACCTTTTACACAGTGTCCCAACTATTTCTGAAGTGGTTTTGGAACTTCTGACTAATCTTTCACCATATAGACAACTTGATACCACATTACAGATTAAATATTAGTAAAAAGTGGATATGCAAAACCTAAATTCACAGTTTTTATCTGAAGATTTCTATCAACCAATCATTTACTATTGTCCTACATGTTTCTGTGTGACATCAACAACTTGGCAAGTCACACACCAATGCCAGCAATAGGAATGGGAAACCACCTTGAGACCAGCCACTTGACATTACCTTGACCCACGTCATGTTTTGTACTAACTAGGCCTGGGACTTTTTAGTTCATGTTTTTAGCTTCTTCGTGGCTTCCTGGTTTGTAGTCCACCTGTATTGACTAATGGCATCTGAACAAGCTCTGGTTGCATGCAGGTTATCAGTGTGGAAAGCAATGGAGATACTGGATGACAATGCTTATTAACATTTTTTTATTTATACACATTTGTAAACATTGACGGGTGTGTTGTTTACATAAATGGCCTGGATATCTGCTGGCTACACTGGAAAAAAATTGGCAGACTAGCTGATCGGTTCACAGATTGAAGATCAACTGTCTGATCTGAATGTATCCAGGATTTTGCCTCACAGAGTAGATGGGGTTGTGGCCCTTTTTGTAAAGCCACGAGAAAATGCTGATGATACTTTATCCTTGGCAAAGTGTTTCTTTATATATTAATAATCCATTTACATATCCAGAGACCCTGAATACAAAGCCTCTTCATCACCACAAATTCAGTGTTACAGCCACTGTCTTCAGGACACGGGAGCGGGCACACTCTGCCTCCTTTTTTGTCTGGCCCATTGACATGTAAATGTCCTCCTGCTATAAGGCATCAGCAGAGAGCAGTGGGAGAAAAAACCCCACTGAATTGAAATGTCAATAGTAATTTTTGGCATGCAAGGGACATCCGAGAGTCAGGGGCTGCCTCCCAGGAGAAATGTAAAAAAGGAAGAGAGTGAGGGACGTACTGAGAATGTAGAGGGAGGATGGTGTGCGGTGTGTGTATGTGCCGGAGAGAGCGAGAGATGGAGAATTGGAGAGGGATGGAAGATGTAATAGAGGGGGCAGATAAAGTGGAAGTCGGGGTGATGGAGGAGAGGAAGAAGGGGGAGTAATAGCAGTCAGAGGGTGAGCTGTCAGAGGAGAAGCAGAGTAGGAACATCCAAGGGGGGAGTATGGATGTGTGGAGGGGGGCAGCCGAGCACTGGTCCTCCTTTGGGAATCTCTCCCCATCCTCCTCTTCCTCCACTGATGGACAGGCTGAAATACCGCAGGAGCCACCTCCCGTAATGACTTGATGAATGAGCTTCTCCAACCAAACCCCGCACCCCCATCCCAATAACACCTTCACACCTCCTCTCAACGTTCACATGCCCTGTCTCTCTCTCTCCTTCTTCGTTCCCCATTACAATATCACACCAGGATGCAGCAGTGTCTGCATTTACTCTAAAACATATTTACATACAGCCTTCAGTATGAAGCATTGCACCTGTAATTCTGCCCTCCAGTTTAATTCACTACTATCTAAGTGATACCATGTGCAAACTACTGGAGTGAGATTTTATTATTTTTATGTGCATATTAGATTGTAGTGATACTGAAAGTCATTCAAACCAAGCTGTTTGCTTTGGTCTGATTTGATTCCTCTGGTGATTCTGCAGCAATAACACTGTGTACTGTGCTGAGCAAAGTCATTAATACTGGATTTTCTAATCAATTGCTCTGACTCTGTCTTGTTTGTCAAATCAATGTTGTATGCACCTTTATTTTATCTGGTGTCCTGTGTGTCCCCTTCTGTACATTTCTCTTCATACAAAGCAAAGAGAAAATGTCTCTGAAAAATTCTGTTCATCTACTAGTAAATTACAGAAAGGGTGAAAACAGTGTTTTGTAATTATTATGTCTTCAAAACATTAGTTGAAGAATATTAATTGTATTAGACAAACATGGACTTATGAAGCACATGGAAATCACTGAAATTACATCATAAGTAGAAAAGGCCGAGCTACAGTCCAAACTGTTATGAAATTAATATTAAAAAAAGCAATCTGTGCATCCATATGTCCATCACAGCATACATTTTATAGCTTCTTACTCAGTGTCAGAATTGTACTAAAGTCTTCCTGTATCAATACAAAAATGTTTGCAATTGATAAAACAGTTTAAAATTCAATTATTTACCATCTCTGTCCTTTTCTACAATGAAGGTTAAGTTTCCAAAGGCCAAAAACTTTAAAGGTAATTGAAATGAAATGAAATGCTGAGAATCAACTCTAAAATAGTGCAGCATGAGGTGAATCCAGGAAACAGCTTATTGATTTCTCTTCTTTAATCTATACTGAAACCAAAGGAGGAGGAGGAGGAGGAGGAGCGGGGAAAGAGACAGTTGTAGTTTTGAGAGAACAGATTGCATAGATGGATGCTACCTGTCATCAGGAAGAAGTTCCTGACAATAAACACTCTACAGCAAATATCCTCCACTGTTGCTCAGGTGCTTGGCTATGTTCAGTTATGTTTGTGTATGCTACCCTTAAATAACCTTATACACTCACCAGCCACTTTATTAGGTACACCTGTTCATCTGCTCACTAATGCAAATATCAGCCAATCAGATGGAGGCAGATGAATCCATTTAAGCACGCAGACACGTTCAAACTGAGAATCAGATCAAAAAAGGTGATTTAAGTGACTTTGAACTTATGGTTGTTGGTGTGAGAATGACTGGTCTAAGTATTTGAGAAACTGGATGTGCAGCTGACAAATCTGCAGCAACTGTGTGATGCTGCCATGTCAGCATGGACCAGAATCTTTGAGGAATGCTTCCAGCACCTTGTTGAATCTATGCCGTGAAGATTTAAGGCAGTTCTGAATGCAAAAGGAGGTCCAACCCAGTACTAGCAAGCTGTTGCTAATAAAGTAGCCGGTGAGTGTATGCAGCATAGAGCATAAAGTTCACGGCTCCAGTCCAAGTATGAAAGACAGGCCGCCACTTTGTAGGGGTGGTTTTGTACTTGTTTTGTAACCTGTATGGTGGGTCTATTCCCATTTGTTCAAGTCAGTTTAAGAGTGAGGAGTGAAAGGATGAAACACAAAATCTAAACAAATGTCACAAGCAAACAGCATTTTGCTGGTGCCTTAAATGTGTAACTGGATGAAACAACACATTAGAAAAAGCCTGGTTCACAAATTCTACATATTTCAATTCCGCATAAACCTTTAGAGGGGGAAGTTTTGCTTTAATCTTTTGTTACTGCGTTAGAGTTAGCTTCTTGGCCAAAGTAATTCAGCTTCTCTACAACAGTTACACAGTGGTTCTACAGTAGAACTGCAGTGTATGGATTAAACCTGCATTACATTAGCTGGTGTGGGTTCATGTGAAGTGAACTGGTGCTGCTGTGTGTTTTCATACCACTGTTTTCTTTAGCTATTGATATGCCAGTTTCATTATCATGTAAGCACTAGGAAGATTGGAAATGTTGCTTGGGAGAAAAAAAAGGAAAAAGATGATTAAATGTGAAAAAAAATGTAAAAAAAAATAATTGCAAATGATTTTTTTTTTTTGTTGTTGGCAAAAAAAAAAACCCTGAAAGACACATAGTGAGCCATGGATTCATTATTAGCTGTCTAGAAATAATTATCTTTCATTCCACAAGCTGAACAGCAGCAGGTTGCTCCCTCTGAGGCATTTGTCCCACTCCCTTCAAGCAGACACACACACACACAACCCATGGGGTTAGCAATCTAATCCAGGCTGCACCCTGACAGAGGGCAGGGTAATCTCCAGGACAGGCCACTTCAGGACATTATAACAGAGTGGACTGTGTCTGTATGGAGCAGCTGGTGCTTGGGCAGATTGGGAAAAGAATGAAGATGAGCCTTGAGAAGAGATGAGGGGAGAAGAAAAAAAGAAAATGAGAGCAAGCAAGAAAAATATGCAGCTGTGGTGTAGGGAGTGCTTTAGCAAGAGGGAATTACAAAAATAGATATGAATGAAGAGGAGAGGAGTGGAGGAAAAGGTAAAGAAAAGGTGAATGTGAGAGTGAGAGGGGCTGTGTGAGCGTATGCATGGTGTTATCTCCTGGTAAAGCAGATGTGCTTTATCTGCCGGGAAACAGGAGGCAGCTTCTACAAAAGCCTCTTTTTCACAGGTGAAACCCCCGTCTTTACTTACAAGACTCTTATTGCCAGTTTGGCCTTTTTGAGATTGAACCTGAAACAGAGATTTTGTGCACATACACACATGGGCACGCATACACATCAGCTCTAAGGCATGCCAGTGAAAGGAAGACTCGTCCACCTGACAGACATCGTGTCCACTCTGGTTATTTTTGCACACCGTCCCTCCAGGCTGACGCTGGCTGCAGCTGAAAACAGAGAGACATTTCCAAGTGATGCACGGCTGGAAATTTGTCATTTTAAAGTGTGGGTCAAACGGCCTCTCAGGCTATTGATTGGGTTGTCCTCCTCTATTACCCCTGTGTTATGTATTGCACCCTTTGTCAGAGCTGCGACAGCCACAAACACATTAAACTCGAGCAGCTTCGATCCACCATAAAGTGCCACAGCATACCGGCTGGTGTGCAGCGCTCGGTGGAGATGAGCTACCAATCAAGGACACAGCTGTAATGTTCTGGGTGCTCTGCTTTCTGGAGTTACGATCCAAAGTCATAGAGTCGTGGCCAGAGTGAGAATCTACAGCTCCCTTGACTCCACACAGCATTGTGGCACAAGGTCACTCACTCCTCTTCTCAAGAAAAACTGCCTGCGCATGAGAAAGAAAATCTATGTTTGAATGCTGTGTAGAGCAGTCAAATACTGGCCGGAAAAGTATCACAACCCTTTAGTCAGAGGACAAAAGGTTATGCGTGATTATGGAAGCAGGTATGGAGCTTATGGTTTCCACATTTTTAATTATTTTTTTTTAAATAACACATTTGCCTCTTGTGAATAAAATCACAGTTGTTGTGTTTTTTGTGTCAAAAAAGCGGTTTCACTTCCTCACTGACCAAGTGACTAACATGCTTTGTTGAAATTCATATTCTGTGTTTTGACGACTTTCAGACCTATCCTTTTAATAAATACAGCCACGACCGTAACCATAGACTGAATATAAAAGACTGTGCCATCCATTAGTCTGTGGACTGGAGTTTTGAAGCCTTGAGTTTTGCAGTACAGCTGTCACCATCTTGGTGACCATATTGGGATGACAGGGTGGAATCCCAAACTATCCAGTTACACTACCTAACTAGGTATCAAAGTGCTTTCATAGACTGTATAGCTGCATCACACAGAGACAGATGCCTGCAATTCTAAAGCAAAACAGAAAATAATAAAAACCTTGAGCACTTGTTCACCCTCTGTTAGTACAATTAACCAATTAGGGTATTATTTGTCAGGAAATTTCAGTAAAAATGCTCCAAATGGCACCAACTGCACAAACATGGTAGAGAGGTCCAATTCAGTGTTGTGAAATACCTGAGATTATCCCTAACAGAATGCTAACAGCTATAGCCACCTACCTGTCACTTAAAACAGCCAATCAAAACGATGCATCTTTATGCATAACTTTAGGCCTTAACACACTTTAAGCAGTTGAATTATTAAAAAAAAAAAATCACCCACATCATTGTCATGAATAAATGAAGTATGAATGGAATAAGAAAAGTTAGCTTTAGAGTACAAGATGGTCTGCGTTGGCTTCATTTTTAACTCCCGGAGGTTGCTGCTTGATTGCTACAAAAACAACTGGACGTTTACATTGCTCTAAAATGTTACTGCAACTTTGCATTAAAGTCTTTGTGTGATAAACTATAAAGTCACAATGTCTGGTGATGCCACATGTCACAGAGGTAGGTCTGTTTGCAAGCCTCTGCAGGACAACATAAAAAGGGCTGCAGCACAGAAGTGGCAGAAACAGCAGAAAATTCACAATGAAAACTTGAAATGTAAGCAGCAAGTCCAGAAAGTCAGTGAAACGTTCTTTTTCACTTGGATGGCTCTCACAGTTTTGCTGTGCTATAGAAAAATGTTCTAATGTTTGCTCGGGTTGATGTGGTTTACCTGAGTTTCTCTGGAATTTATGGAAACATACTTATTTACTTTTATTCGCTAGCAAGTAAGCAGTACTTAGCAGCTTGTTTATAGCATTTCATCTAGCTAATGTAAAAACATAATGCCATGAGAGTAACCTTCTCATTGGTAAGTTTTTAAACCACACACACACTGAGAATTATTTTCATTGGCAGATGGCTTTCCTTTGGATTATGAGATAGAGGATTTTTAGAGGCCTGTATGATGAAGTTAATCTATTAATAATTATTTCAAACATTTTTACCAAGTCAGTAAATACTGTAACTGACAGAAGAATTAAGGAGGGTCTTGCAATCACATGTCAGGTTAAAATGAAAAACCCAATTCTCCTCGTCTGAATAGGTGCAGGGATCCCACAAAGACAGAAGACAATCCAAATCCACTTGTATTCTGTGAAATTACCTCTGTTGATGAGAGAGATGTAAATAATTTACAGAACTGCATTGGTGTGCTGCTTTTGTAGCTGAGAGCAGATGGCCACGGCAGCAGAGTTCACACGAGCAGATTAAGCACAACTTGAACACTGTCCAGTGAAGACAGTTGCCAACCCTTCACTCAGATCCCTTAGCTCAAAATTCCTTTATCTCACACAAGGCGTTTAAAACCCTGGAGCTAAGCTCACCTCATTCGTCAGCTCGCTGTGCTGCAGCAAATTTACATATCCACAAAAATGTGTTTTTATTAAAGCAGATGAGCCAGCAATGTGACAACAATCCCATGTGGTGAAGTGGTTTTAATAAAGGTTACCTGTGAAGTTCATCTCTGACTGCTTCATGTGCTAATGGGAATCATTACTATGCTGAGAGAGTTCATGTCCTCTGGGCTTAATATGAGCTGTTTATCAGCACATACGTGTAACAATTGTCAGATTTTTGAAAAGGGTGAAATTTACTTTCAGAGTCTGTCTGGCACTGTCAGTTTGTTGTCTGGTAGATCATTTGGGAGCCGTTTCTTTTACACTGGTACCTTCATTTCCAAGAATGTCCTTAAATAATTATTTAAATTGACTGGGGCTGATTGGATTCATTAGGTGATTCTGGATATCTAATTAGGGTGCCTCCTGGTGAGGTCTTTCCAGGCAAGCCCATCTGAAAGAAGACCTAGGGCAGACTCAGGATTTGCTGAAAGGATGATTTAAATCATCTGGCCTGGAAGTGGAAAATGTTGCTGGGGAAAGAGACATCTAGGATATCCTTCTTATCCTACTGCAACCACCACTCAACTACATATACAACTACAGCTGTCAATTTAAAACTGTGTTTATGTAATGTAATGTAATATACCCACATTTATACAGCACTTCTCTAGTCTTACTGACCCCTCAAAGTGCTTTGGACTACAAGTCACGTTCTAACCATGTATTTATACAGCACTTTTTTCTGTATACTTCAATCGCTTTATCTACCTCACTTTCATGGCAAGTTTAGAATCACCAACTAACCTAAGATGCATGAGAGAGAGAACCCACATAGGCACAAGGAGAACATGCAAACTCCACGCAGAAAGGCCCAAGAACTTTTGTGCTGCAAGGTAACTATACTAACCACTGCAGCAATGTACATTAATTCTAATAATATTAGAAATGGTATCAAGGTTAACTGGGTTTTAAGCTGCTAAAAACACTCTAGGATCACCAACCAGAACATTAGGGTGAGTTCATGGGTTTTAGCAGTCTTTCCAGCATTATAAAACAGGAAGTATGTACAGTGCATCCAGAAAGTATTCACAGCACTTCATTTGTTCCACATTTTGCCATGTTGCAGCCTTATTCCAAAATGGATTCAATACATTTTTCACCTCAAAATTCTATACACAATACCCAATAATGACAAAGTGAAAAAAGTTTGCTTGAAATTGAAATTCTTGCAAATTTATTAACAAATATATATATATATATATATATACAAGTGAAGCGCTGTGAATACTTTCCAGGTACACTGTATATTTAAAGTAAATCTTCCATTATGCATATACAGAGATTTCCCTGTTCATTTGTTTGAAAACAAATTACAGAATTGACACTGGATATATTGCCACCCTTTGGGGAGCAGCCTGCAAACAAAACAGATCACAAAGAATTCCAATTGCTGTTTCCGAATTCAAGAAATATGGACTAGGACTTTTGAAGTTTTGTCTGGTCGATGGCCACACCTTTCCACTATAGGGCCTAGTGTTATGACATAACTCAACTTTAAGTGGGAAAAAAATCTCATTAAAGCATTAAAGGGTACATTTTCTTATATAAGAGTAGAAAGCCTGGAGCATTTCGTACAGAACATTTTTTTCAGCCTAAGGGATCAATGATTCTGAACACTGGGCTACACTTCCACTACAGCCTCATCCCCGCCTGACCCCACTGTTGTGTCAAAGAGCATCCCAGTATGTGAGCTTCCTGTCCAGCCAGCACAGGGCTTGTTACATAATACATGACCAGAGACGACACGGCAAGCCGAGCTCTGCTGAATCAGCGGCCGCTACTGCTGCTGCTCAGAACGAACAAGGGCCCACAGCGTCTGCTGAAGACAGCCAGCCTGTGCTGCCCCCCCACCCCTGAGAAGAGCACTTGATCACCAAAGTAACCTTTTGCATGAGTGCACTCAATCTGCCACTCACCAGAGAGCCACTGCAGACATGGGGCAGACAGAGGGCATTAGGTGGGATTATCGCCCCCGCTGCCCTTTGTTGTTTTGATGTCCCCCTCTACCCAGTTCACCCTCCCCTCCTCAGACATCCCCACCATTCCCTCCATCTTTCCACTACCCCAACCCCCCAACCCTGCTCTGGCACTGCTACAGAGAGTTCAATGTCAAAAAAAGCAGAAAAAACCCTCCCTTCAGTAGCCCACTTTCACTGCCACACGCAAACACTCTCACGCAAATGAAACCAAACACAAAAACACACAGTGGCTGTACAAGGTATTTCAGGGGCTTTCTCTTTATAATGATGGACATGATGGGCTGAATCCAGGGTGAAACCATTATCACTCAGTGATTCCCTTTACTGAATCAAAAATATAATCACAGAGGTGAGATATCGATAAATAGAGAGGGAGATAAATTTTTAAGCTCAGAGGAGGGAGTAATAGTGAGTCTGCATGTATAGCTAAAATTTAATAGAAACCCTTATGGTTGTACTTATCATTTATATGTTGCAAAGCAGATTTTTCTTGCTTCGCGAAAAAGTTTAAACGTACAAGATTTGCTTCTAACAGTAACTGAGTTTGATTTTTTTAGCAGGCAGATTGGCCTGTAGTTTGAATATAGTTAAGATATTTAAAATATCGCAGACCTCCATTATCACACCAGGCTTTTGTTGAGCAAGTAGATTACTCAAATCTACAAACATCGTCTCAAGATTCACAGTCAAGTCTGTTTAATGTTACTTTTAAAATTGTGGCAGAAATAACAGGTGCAAAATCAAATTAGCTGTTTGCTGGCAGGAGGCCAATCTGCCTGCCAAATATCCTGGAAATCTGAGCTGTTTGAGCTAATCTCTGTTTCCAGAGACAAACATATACAGCAACATCATTAGTGGAGCGAAAAGTAAAGAACTTCAAGATGGATTCACAAATTTTCTTATGTCTTCTCACAGATGGCATGGCGATCACCACGTAGCTTTCAGAATGCAAACATTTGGAAAGGAGCAAAAATACAGCTAATGAACGAGACAAACAAGCTCAGGTCTGTTTAGCAGCTGCTCTTGGGCTTCAGTCGTATCACGTGATCTTCATCAGCAGATGGAGTTTGTTCAGTTCAACATGAACAAGACGCCCTTCAGATGCTCACAGAAATTCTCTACAATTCATGACAACTGAATAAACAATATTAATACCCTCATAAAGAACGATATGTGTGAAAGTTTCACAAAGTCCTACCAAATGACCTTTGTGATAAAGCTTAGCAAGAGTTCAGTCTGAAGACGCTCTCTTCATATACTTTGAATTTTCCTCTCTGTTTCTGCTCCTGACTCCTCACATCTTTGCTCCTGCCTCAGGTAAACCAATCGGATTTTGCCACAACCTCTGTATTTGAGCCAATCATTTGACTGTTTTCAAATCATCTACCTGACATACCCCAAGAACATTCTTCTCTGATCAAGAGTCCATTGATCTCATCAGTAGTCTTTATTCACATCACATTAGTCTAGCTCTTTAACATCAGCCCTTCATCCCTGTACTACCACCACCAGTGTCCAGACTCCAATGCATAGACTCCTCACATTTCTTCCATTTCTCCACAATATGTCAAATAAATAATTTAATCTTTAATTCTTTTTATACTGTCCCCTATTCAAACTGCGCAAAACATTTCATTTTGCCTTTTAATTGTATTTTACACACATTTTAGGGGCTCACTTTAGTTGTGTTTTGGTGAGGCAACACTAAAGATCAACAGCCTATGAAACAAGATCGCAGCATGTACTTTTATTTGTTGTAGCATATGAACCTCATTTAGCTGCAGCATTCTTTGAGTGCAAATCTTGAGCCTCGTCTTGAACGTTGCTCCCTGATTTATTCCATGTCATTATACAGGGTGGGCCATTTATATGGATACACCGTAATAACATGGGAATGGTTGGTGATATTAAAGTCCTGTTTGTGGCACATTAGTATATGTGAGGGGGCAAACTCCCCAAGATGGGTGGTGACCATGGTGGCCATTTAGAAGTCGGCCATCTTGGATACAACTTTTGTTTTTTCAATAGGAAGAGGGCCATGTGACACATCAGACTTATTGGTAATGTCACAAGAAAAACAATGGTGTGCTTGGTTTCAACGTAACTTTATTCTTTCATGAGTTATTTACAAGTTGCTCTTTGTTCACAGCCATTGACATGTCGAAGAGGTTAACACGCGAGGAGCGGATCGAAATCGTGTTGATATCTGGTGAACGCAGTAACCGGGTCATTGCAGCAGATTTCAATGCAAGACACCCTACGAGACCACCCATCTCCCATGCTACAGTCAGCAAACTGCTTGCTAAGTTCCGGGAAACTGGTTCAGTGTTGGATTTGCCAAAATGTGGACGCAAGAAAACTGTCACTAATGAAGAAACATCAGTGGC
>VUQS01076640.1:9645-24264 GCA_015108495.1 Heterochromis multidens
CTTCATACACACACACACACACACACACACACACACACACACACACACACACACACACACACACACACACACAGAAAGACACACACACACACACACACACACACACAGACACAGGAATGCCAGCACACATTGTCATAATTTATACTTGCTGTATGGAAGAACTCTTCTTTACAGCATGTAAACCACAGGTGTGACAGTATATCTACACAGGACATCCAAATATAAGCACTTGAATAAGTGGCAGCTGGTTAGTGTAGTCACACTGCAAAAAAGTCTGCACAAAGACAGAAATTTGAAACACATACACACACACACACACACACACACACACACACACACACACACACACACACACACGGATGCATGCACACGCACACACACACACGAACACACACACCTTGGGATGTAGCCTATCTCTTCCCAGCAGCCCTAGAGGCTGTGTACAACTGGCATATCTATGGAAACCAGCCACTATCAGTGCAGTCATCCAAAGTGACATCCCAGATTTGAGCAGAATTTCACTTGATCTTTCAGGCATTTTTGGTTGGAATAAAATAAATTCTGAAAACAAAGTCAAGCGGATCATTTTATGTTAATACAGAGAAACCCACCCCGGTGCTGTTTTGTGGCTTTCCAGTTGTAATCACCATGTAAACTGCATTAATAAACTTTTTAAGTGAAACTTTCTCATTAAGCCTAATTATCAGGTTTGCTTAATGGCCAGGACACAGCTGTTTCTCACTTATTTTTAAACTACTCCATTCTTTGACAGGTGATAAATACCTAAAAACAAACCCAGAGAGGTTTGACAACATCTCCCAGTAAATGTCAGTAGTGAAAGAGCTTTATCCGGATTCCAACGTGTTTATTGAAATCAGTCTTCTGCTCAGTCGGGAGGCACAGTTTTGGTATGAATCAGCAAGTTCCATAAAAGCAGTGTTACTCAGCACAGCCTTTAATATTAAAATCATGTGATGCTGATAGTTTGAGTTCAAATCCTCCACTACAACAGTCCTGAATAAAATAAAATAAAATATAAAAAAAAAACAGCGGAATCATGATGTCACTGCTTGATTGCATTGCTTTGCGGTGATGCCATGCAATGTGACATGAAGTGACCTGATGTGATAAGATATGGTGTGACATTTGTGACTTGATGTGCTCTGATGTGATGCAATGCGAGTCCTGTTGTTTTCAGATATTCCCACCCTCTTCAGTAACTGATACGGCCTTATGAAGGTTGTAACTTTGTAATGCCAAAGTAGCTTAACAACACCAGTCAGTGATATATCCCCTTTTAGTAATATCCAAAGTAGGCAGAAGTTTTGCAGCTTATATTTTATCATTAAAAGCACACATTATACCTAATATTGTTTTCTTCGTCCTACCTACTATACTAATTGCCTATCCCAAGAATTGTATTTCCTCGTAAGTGCCAACTCAGACAATGCACACAGTCAGCAAATATCCCCACTAAGTTCCCACTGTGCTCCCTAAACCTCAATTATTCACAACTTATGAATAACGCACTTTACCTCAAGCTGGCAAGTGGGGGTATTTTTGCCCATGGTACCTTGAATTAGTCATAAACTCACAATGGCAAAACATGCAATTTTCATGCCTTTGGCTTTTTTTTTCCTTTGTGAGGTATTAAAGTGCCATAATAAGTATTTTGTGGTCAATACATGTAGAGACAATCTAAAACTGACTCGTGTACTTAAGCTTCAAAGCAGCTAGCTGTCAGTGTGACTGACCTGGCATGTGAAGGACTGTAGTCATGTTTAATTGATCTGAATTCTCTGCAACCTTATTCTTTATACTACACAGCTCAGCATGATTTCTTCTGACTAACAAACAGTAAAAAGCATTTTTAGCTTATAGAGCACTGAAGTTTAGCTCCGATCTAGTACACCATCTATTATTGTTGCTGTGTTGCCTGCTCACAAGAAAAACTACCTTCAAACTGACTGCTGCATTGATGGATAATGTAAAATAGAAGCAGATTTTCGACCTCTGTGGTGCATTTATAATGAAAACCACTCTATTTTGGGCAAAGCTATAATAACTTGAGAGTTGTCCACTTAAATATGATTAGACAGAGTGGTTAAAGGAGGTAAAAACCAAGAACTAAACCCAGTGCCAGAAGTATCTAAAGAGTTCGTGAGAAGGTTGACCAAGTGCTCTGACCCCTCTGCAGAGGAGGTCAAATGGAGGGAAAAGGAGAGCAATGGCGTATATTAATGTGAATCTTTTCAAGTGAAACATTTTCAGCACATTGGACAGCCCTGAAAAGGGAATGTTTGGTTGTTAGCTGTCCATGGTGCTGAAAGAATATAAATAAAGGCACCAGAGAATAACAGCTACTAAACACTGTGTGTGTGTACATAAACGTGTGTGTGCGTGTGGCTGTAGTCATGCCCTCCCCTAACTTCAAAATGATATTTTCTTCCCAGCTGATTTTTCATCTGCATTAAGCACACTCCAGGCGACTTCTCATCTCTCTGCCTCTCTGACTCTCTCTTTCATCTCTTTTGGGACCTAAAGTTAACTCTACTTTCTGCCTCTGTACAAAGCTAATACAATATACAGTATGCCTGATCACATGCCAGTCGCAACCCACTTGCCCACATGATCCACAGTGCACTTCCCCAAGTGCACCCCGTTGTCTGTCCCTCGTGGTATTTCCAAAGTTGCTCACGCATGAGTCCTTCGCGTTCACGCTGCGATGGTGCGCTCGCTTGTCCGATCTCATGAAGACATGAAACGCTCAACCTGATTATCCACCGCTGTGTGCGTGCTGGACTTATGTGTGTGTGCCTGTGTGCGCGGAGCTACTTAATGCTACATTACTCCGGTGTGTCAAATCACAATGCTGGTGTGAACTGGTTATGAGGCATGCCTCATCAAATATTAAAGACGCCATATACAATTTTCCCCCACATATTGTCATCTCTGCACGCCACAAACACATCATAACGCACACACAATAATCAGTTTAATTACATTTGGTAAGACTCAGTTCGATTGAACGGGTTGTGGACAAGCCATAACAGGCACTTTCCATGTGAGGACTAAAGAAAAAAGGGAGTGTGTACCTTATAGATCATGCCCTCCGTCTCTCTCTCTCCCTCTCTCTCTCTCCCTCTCTCTCTTGCTGAGAACTCACCCACGAGAAAGGTTTTGACGCGCCAGAGACGAATTAATATGCCCGTGGAGCGTGGGATTCTTTCAAAAAGATTTACTTTTTTTTCTGAGCATATTGCCGTTCAAAGTAGATAATATTTTAAGACGTTTGTTGTCCGTGGCGATCCTTGGGTGAACCTTCGTGAGATTTTTGGCTTCACGAAGATCCGGGCTTGACAGATGCGCCCCTCCATCGCCTATTCCACCGGGAGGAGGTCTGGACGCACGGTGAAGTGAAGACGATGCTCAAATAGAAATGTTTGCTTTCTACCCTGCAGGGAATTAACTGTTGCAGTTGGTTTTGAAAAAAAAAAAAGAAACAAAAAAAGAAGAAAAAAAAGGCACGCCTTTTGGATACGAGGTCCTAAAATAACAAGTTGCTCACTGAAATCGGCGGAAGATGTACATTTTTCTTCATGACAATATTTTGTGGGAACTATGACAAGAGACAAGATGGGTATGTTGTTAACGAATACTGGGTCTGACGTTTTTTCTCTTCGGCTTCGTAGGATTTTTTTGCAGTGTGCTCAGTCAACGTGACCATGTTAAAAAAAGTGTTCCCAAATTCCTTTGCGCATACGGCTTAAAGTGGAACTCGAAATATTGATTATGCTGGACATTTGCTGGCTGGAAGTGGTCTTTTAGTTGCCTCGAAATAAAAGTTGGCTGATGAGAGAGCACCATTAGAATTCTTGCTTGATTTTGTTCTTGGCTTTCTGGAAATGTGAGTCCGGTGGTGACCAGTGCGCACCACACAGAGTCGCCAAGGCTTCGACGCGCAAACCAATTTTCCGTCGGGAAACCGGGCTTTGCATCGCAGCACCGCAGCGTAGTTCTCGCCTTTTCTCGCTGAAATGCCTCCGTATGCTGCGATTCCATAAATGGAAGGTGGATACTGATTCTCCATGGTGTTCACCGGCCAGGTGCATGAAAGAAGACGAAACCTCGGCTGTTTTGTTCAGTAAACCCTGGACACACCTTTTTTAATGTCAGTCAAGGTAAGTTTGGCCTATTTTCACTTCAGGTGTTTATCGTATGTTGCTGTGGGCACAGTCATGAGCTGTGTTGTTAAACGTTTTTAAAACACGCTGAAGGCAAGCGCTCAGATGAGGCAAAGGTTTTGAATGCTCTTTAGACCTGTAGCCCCACAAATCCGACAAGTGGTGTCCTGTTTTTTGATTTTCTTTTTTCTTTCTTTTTCATTTTTTGTGTCTGTGATTTCTGCAGAGTGAAAATTTTATAGAAACAACGTGACATTGAATAAGCTCCCTTCCTCCTCCCAAAAAAAGAGAAAAAAAAGAAAAGAAACGTGTGGATTCGGAATGCCTAGATGTGGATAACCATATTACTACATTGCTTTTTTTTTCATTTGTAATCAAACAATACATCGTATATATATACATATATATATAGCAGCCAAAGTGGAATTTCTTTATTTTCAGGGTCCTTCTGACAAAATCATGGACATTTTCAATAGGATCATGATTACAATATTTATATATTTATTTGACCCTGTATGGAAGCACACAAAGTTGCTTAGGGCCTTGTGTATTATGTCTCATAATAAAGTGATGAAGTATTACACTACCTGATGGAGTCAAGAATCAGCCCTAACAAAATGTTATGTTAGAGACATTAATGATTTTCATTTTCAAAGAAAATGATCCACGTTTGGACGGTGAAGAATGCTGATCTGATCACAGAGGCTACAACCTGACTGGGGTGATCACCCCCTCCACCTCTCCCACCTTCTTTTTATTGGTGAAAAAATTTGTGCCATAAACCTTCTCAGTTTGTCTTGCACTTCAGGTGGACTGAAAATCTCAGTTGAATTACTGCCATATCCTTTTTCCATCCATACATGCAATAGCATAGCATCCCTTTTTGGTTTTTTGTAAGTAGTTGAAATTTATCATACTGTATTTATAGCGTGTTTAAACTATCTACAATCTTGCACCCTCCACCAGTGGTTTCTGATAATCTTTCTAGAAAAGTAGACTGGCTCTCCTACAGAACTCATTTTAAGTAACTCTGTGTGAAAATGTAATTTAAAAGTCTACAATGTAAAAAACATGGATTACACACATAGACATAGCCATTGTTCTTGGATTGCCTCCATTTGAAGAGGAATAGATGTGTTGTTGTCCATGCTGGTACTGGCAGATTTTGATGCTAATGCTCAGGTTGCTCTTAAGGCCTTAGAGCAATGAAATGCCATAAAGCTGCCAAACAAGAGGCAACATGCAACTTTTTTTCAAAGTGAACTTACATCTCAGAAACAGACCACCAGTAAGCTTGTTCATTCATATCCTTAGTTCCACTCACCTTGTATTGATGTTAGCGTTTGCAGTGCTGTCTAACCTCAGGCTATTTCAGAGGAGCCTGGCTGTTCCTTGTGTCTGGGATAGATGGAAAAATTCAGTGCGAAATACAGCGTAAATGTTGTGAACAAACAAACAAAAAATACCGTCAACTCAGAAAATTACTCACCACTTCAACATGGCAAGTCGTTTCAATTAGAGCCCAATAGATAATGGAATTTTGGCCAGTGTTAATAACAATTTTAAGAAAGAAAAATTCCAGTATATATATGCCGTATATTGGATATTCTTTAGATATCTTGTAAATCCAAAGCTTTAAAAAAAGCTGGAGGTCATTTTGCAGGACTCTGCCAGTGCTCCTCCTGTTCTTCCTTGCACAACTGGAAAGTATCTGATTGGCAGCAACTTCATTTTTCAGCATGATCCCAAACACACTGCCAATGCAGCAAAAGCATACCTGGATAGATAAACACATAGTGGAACTATCAGTCATGAATTGGCCTCCCCAGACCTCAACATGATGGAAACAGTGTGGGATCATTTTGACAGAAAAAAGAACAAATGGCAGCCAACATCCAGAGAAGAGCTTTGAATGTCCTTCAAGAAGCCTGGAGGACTATTCCTGAAGACTACTTAAAGAAATTACAAGAAAGCTGCCTAAGAGAGTTCAGGCTGTGCTTCCATTTATTTTGCATTCTCCTAGCAAAAAATACAGAAATGAGGGGTTGCTCAAGACCTTTGCACAGTATAGTATATATTCTCTGGTGGAAAGTGGTATTTTCAATTACTATTGAACATCCTGTTGTATTCTTTTTTCCTCCTTTACTGTACATTACTAATGATCCTATGGGCAAAAAGCTAGAATGAAACTTCTGTCCCAAAACAAAAACAAAAAACCAACCAGACTCTGAAAATACAGCCCTTCCCCTCCACCTCTCACTATATTAGCAATGGGAAGCACTTTACACCCTATATAAAAATGCAAAGAAATCATCCCCAGCTGCAGCCATGGCCTTCTCAGTACCGTTAACAGAAGGCTAACCTATTGGCAACTTCAACAATCAGCCATTCGGGGTGTACTATGAAGTGAGTTTGACAAAGCCAAGCTATCTTTGGGTTAGCTGGCTTGAGAAAACCTAAACCCCCAAACAGAGATAAGGGGTATTACAGCAGAGCTTAACAACTGTCTTTATTATCACAGACTTTCTGGTTCAGGTTTTGTGTGTGCTCACATAAAAGGGGCATTTGATGCATTATTTCTCTCACACAAAATGAATCAATTGAGGTCTGCCTACTTCAGTCAGAGACATTATCAGAAGAAAATGTAATAGAGATCTATGAAGAATAGGCGAGAAAATACAATGGCAAAACCCAGTCAAGAGAGCAATTTTGCAGAAATGATCTATAAGTTAATATATTTATTTGTATGCTGTTCATTCTGGCATTTTTTTCTAACATGAAAACTGCACATTAGAGCTCCGAAACTTTAAATTTGATACATTTAAACATCAGTGCACTCAGGTCTAACCTGTCTCATTCCATATGGTGGACATCACATTTGTTTTTGGCCAGATCAAAGTGACATGAATTACTGATTTAATATTATCAGTAATACAAAGCCCACAAATAGACCGATCTGTTAAAATTAAGCGTTAAAACATTTATTTTCTGCATAAATGACATGTAAATTCCTGTTACTTTCTGACTCATTTGGTACTGCTGTAAGTGTTCAACATAAATTGCTATGATGACATAACCAGGTAAAAAGAGAACAACTTTCATGACACTGAAAACTTAAAGCTCAAGATACCTCACTAACCTGTTAATCTTGCTTTGCAACTCACTCCTTTGTTTTCATCATCTACTCAGCCTATCCAACCACTACAGCAAATTTATTCCCTATATTGCAGTAAAGTGTAGTTAGTTAAAATTCAGCAGCTTACCCATCCAAGAAAAGAATGGCAAGCAAGGGTTATAGTACTTCTGTAAGTATGCTTGTGCAATATTGACATGTTGTCAGACTGTCTTTTATGTTTTAAGTTCAACTTCCTTTTGTTGGGATTGCTTTGCAGGGCAGCTGTAGCCTGTGCTGGAATAGCAATTTTTCCTGCAGGAGTTTCTGCCATTGAATTAGGATTTCAACTGAAGTGATGTGCAGATGCATTGTAACACCCATCTCTGATAAAAGCTGATAAAAGCTATAAAGCCTGAAAACTGGGCCAAAAAGAGGTGCAGAAAGCACTTGAATTCCAATATGCTAAAAGGTTGTTATAGATTTTTGTGTCCCCAGTGTAGCTAAATCCTAACTTGGATTCTTTGCTTTTTACCATAGTAGTCACTGTGATTAAGTTTAAATTGTATTTCAGGTTAGATGTTTAAATTTGTCCCCTTGTTTGTGAAAATTAGCCTTGGTAACCTCCATCTCCACTGATGAGTTCTGTGTGTGTTTTCATGAGTGTGTAAAAGTACTTAAAAATGATACTGAGTGCACAGAGGAAACAAAGACGAAAAGGAGGATTTCAACACATTTATCAAAAAGAGTAATTATTTTCACTGGAAGAATAATTTGTTCAGGTTTAGGATTCTATAAAAACAGAATTACCAGATTTACTGATTATGAGCTATCTGTTAAAAAGCTGCTAATTTCTTTGAAAAGCCAATAAAATGCAGGTAAAACTCTAGTTATATAGTTAAAGCTGTAACAGAGTTTGGCCTTGGCAAGAAATATTGTAGGTTTAAATACACTGAATGTGGATTTATATCTTCAGATATTATCCTTTGCATAAATGTAGCTTATGAGAGGATGAATCATTGTGCTGGCAGCAGAGGCCAGCCCTGAGCACAAGATCAGTCAGGATCAGTAGCTCTCTTTCTGATTCCTGAGGTGTAATGCTACTCTAATAGCCATCATACTGCATACTAAAGAGACTCTTTTATTCATCCAAATTACTATGCGGAGAAATTCAACAGCTCAAATTCACAGCGAGTGATAAGCTAAATATGCCACCCAAAACATAACAGATTTATCAGTAATCCATTTAACAGGCCAGACAGGGACCAAGGTAGTAGCGGATAGCATGACCGGAAAACCCTGATAAGAAATGAGAGCTGACTCTCAACCTTTATCCTCTTTAGAAAAACCCAAATATGCATACTTGGTCTACTTAAATTTGGCTGGCACATTTAACAGGAGGGTCTCACATTCAGCTGAAATCCTATTTCTATTAGGCAAATTAAGCAAAGCCCAGGCCTGATGTTATTATAAGCTAAAAATACCTCTTAGCAGTATAATGTGATTACTTAATTCTATGCTCATTCTTCCTCACTAGCTGACAATGACTTATGTAGTTTTTGCCTTGATATTGCCGGTGTTGTTTCTTTCACACAACTGGTGATTAAGTCTTGCCTTAGAATTAATGATTCATAAACATCAACATCAGTGCAAGATGACTCAATAAACAGATTTAAACACAACTGGATACATTTATCCTTTAGCATATTAGGTCTTCACTGAATTTAAAGGTCATCTTTGTAATTTATGCCTCTTTTTTTGCAACTTTGTGCTTTTCAGCTTGAATCTATTCATTTTTGAGTGTATTAGAGTGTAGGCTGTGGAGTATTTAGAGCACAGAGGGAATTTTGTTGTTGTATCCTGTTGTCATCCGGCCTAAAGATTAAAATGTATGTGACCTGCAATTATGGTTTTCAGATCTTCTCATTGTTTCAGTTTTGTCACTACTTTTTTACTATATTTACATCATGCACCTTCTTTACTTTATTATGTGTGCTTGCTGGTGCACTAACGTTTATTAATGTTTACATGCTCTGGTGTTTGCACACTCTCGCTCTCTTTGAGTGCAGATTTGTGCCACCATCCAACATGGAATAATTAAAGTCATTCAGTTTACTGTGACTATCCTATAAATAAATAAGGCACTGAAACAGTAAACACAATTTGCTCGCCTGCAACAGTGTTGTTGTGTATTTTAAAGAGCCGGTGAAACTGACACTTGAAAATTTGAAAAAGGCGGGGCTCCCCTACTTTCAGCTTAGAAAACAACACAGTTTAGAGTATTATTTACAGGTCATGAAGCTTGAACAGTAAGCATGAATAATAACAACTAACACCATCTGGGGAACTTCAAAGTTTCACATTAGCTAGTAATGAACATTAGTGTTACGAAGAGGGTCACTGAGCAAATCTATCTCACACAGCATGTTCCATCATTCGACGCACCCTTTGAGAAAGCACCAAATGCTGCAATAAACCAGTGAGTGAGTATCAGCCTTATAGTATGTGAGTGAGACTGCATCTATCATAACCATTGTGGTAACCACAACCCCCCCTCATCTCAAACTACTGTGATAATAAATCCAGTACTTTTGTTTGGACTTAATCTCACAAAATACACCAGGATTTTTATTTTATTTTTTGTAATCAAATTTTCATAGTTTTTATGTACACTTATTGTATAATTAAAACCTTGTATGCAAAATTGTGTTCAGTCGAATATACACCCATATAATAAATTAGGAGTTCCTATGTATCATATGAAAACGAAAGGGCTGCCACTCCAAACAAGCCATACATGTACTTGTTCAGTCTTTGTTTAATTTTACTGTCATGAACTTTAACATTTAACATGCTTACTGAGGCCTGTAGAGTCTGAGATGTGGCTCTTGGGTTTTTTTGCAATTTCTCTGAACATTGCACAGCCTGACCTTGGGGTGAATTTGCTGGAATGTCTTCTCCTGGAAAGATTGTAGCATTGTTGTTAACACACACCTGACCAACAAACTGCCAAAAAGTTCACATTTGCTGATGATAATCAAGTGCCTGTGGTCAGCACTTGGCTGCTACTTTCCCTCCTAATTTCTATGGAAGCCGTAAAGATGTACTTTTTTTATTCACATGACTGTATATGTCAGTAACATGCACCTGACAAAAATGCATTAAATCACATGCTGGAAAAATGTTATAGGCTGGACTAATTCACATGGCTTCAAATCTCATTGCCTTAAGTACATTTATACAGTTATTTATCTGACATTAAAGTTTTGATATAGACCCAAAATACAGTAAACTAGCACACAGTTAATGTGTGTCAAAGAGACTGAGATCTTCAAGGCCTCATTCACCTGAGACTGTCTAAATAAGGACTTAATATCTAGCCCTATGATTATTAGTAAAGTATGGAGTTCAGAAATATTACAAATGTGATTGTATATATAATGGTAATGGTAAATTCTTTTTCACATGATGTAATGCAGTATTGATACTGTAAACATCACAATTCAGAGATATCAAAAATGATTATATTCAATATAATAAATAAAATTAGATCTTACTGTAGTAAAATAAAAATGATACAATGCTTTTATAAGGTGTGATAGGTGCATAAATGCTACAAATGGGACATTTTAGCCTGTTGGCATGTGGTTGCTAGGCAACATGATAATATAATATAATGTACATAAGAACCTTCAGGGGCCTAAGATTTTAGCTGTGTAAAAAATTAAGTAAAAAAGTTACATGCTACAGTGATTGTGACCAGATTCATTAAAAGTAGTGTGGTGGAAATTTAAATTATCAAAGTCCACAGAGACGGTCAGCTGCAATCAATACCCTTATTTACCGTGCACGGGAGAACACATACACAGACAGTGATACTATCATGAGTGCTCTGAGTGTGCGCTCTGAGCCCTTCCTGTCACAACAGGCTTTTATACATACTTTCAAAACAATGCCACACGAACAGGTTTCCTATCCTGTTTTTTTCAACTCAGCCGACGGCCTCGTGTCCCCATCTGAGCCTCAACTGGCGAACTTCCTTTCCTAAAGCAGTTGTTTTACTTCAGCTGTACTGCTTTTACCTTATAAGGCCATTGTTAAACTTTAACACGTGTGGTTTTACAGAACCCAAAGTTCAAAAAGGCACAATGGTAACACTTGTGGTTTCACAGGTGCGGAGAGTTCAACAAGGCACAGTGGAACTTTCCATCATCTAATCTTATCTAAACATACACACAAGCATTTAAGCATACTATCACCATAAGGAGATGCAAAATATCAGCAGACACAAAATAACCAGAAATTACATAAAATATTGAGAAAGTACACAATGACCATAAAGTGGTGCAAAGTCATCACTGTGCCACTGTCTCTTTTCTCCTCAGTTTTTATTTGATGCAAAAAAATTCAGGGCTTTAAATTGGTACTTTTAAAAATTCATTTTATGTACTGCAGTCTCACTCCTCCATTCAAAAGTGTCTAAAGCTGTCTCTGATTACAAACAGACCAAGGGCTAAAAACCATCAAAGCAAAGAAAAAGTGAAGTGATTTTTCTGTTTTATGTAGTTTTTGCACACTGGCACATGCTGGCACTCCTTGTGTATTGATTCATAGATGATTAGAGAAGCAAGAGAAGTCTGTTTGGGAATACTGAGCAGGAAATTTGGACATCATTTATCCTGCTGTATCTCAGAAGAATTTAGCTTGAACTTGTTTGGTATCATAACTCTGACAGAAGCCCCTTGTGCAGCAGTGAATGTGTGAAAATAGTCATGTTGTGAGAGGCGAGCAAGAACAAGAACAAACTGTAATGTTTCTAATATGTCGTGTTTGCACTCTCTGAGTCCCCTGCAACAACTCAAAACAATATATTATTTATACTTGTATATGATATTCTCACTCTCAAAGAAGAAAGATGACTTTATCTACAAATGCTTGAGGGTTCCAATGCTTCTAACTCAGACATGCAATTTGTAGAAATGTTATTTAGAATGCAGCTTTAGGTTTAGAAATATAACTTAAAATGGCAACAAAAATAGCTGTTTAAATTCAGATTACATGCTTGTTTAATTGGCATGGGGATTATGATTTTTGGATGCCATGCAAGAGTCACTTTATAGTCATTGTTACCTCCAAAAAACTGGTAATTCCAAATGTTCTCGAAGTTAATCTGGAAGGAGATGAGCACGAATAAAACAGAAACTGTTGCAGGAGGAAGTGTTTGAGCTGATATTATTCATTATCAATGCAAACCCCAATTACGTAGCATTAAGACTGGTTCAGTGGTGGACCAATGGAACAATGGCTCCTTCTGCAAAAAACTGATCTACTGTAAAGGGATGTCCCTTAAGATCCAACATGGCGATAATAACAAAATGAAGCTTCGTTGTTGGGTTATTTTGTGGTTCTATAGATGGGATGGTCTATAGTGAGGAGAATCCAGCCATCTGGGAATTAAGAAGACTATAAGCAAGATGACAGTTTGACAATGACAGCTATGACAGCTACTGAGCCAGTTGTATCTGGATAGACAGGTAGCAGTGGTTCCACTGACAACTGGTCCAGGAGCAGGTGCCAGCAGCAGTGCAGAGCTACGCATCAGTAAGATGGTAGGAAAAAGCAGCAAGGTGCATGATAGTGCAGAATATAAGCAGGTGATGGACCATAAGCTCTCCTGTTATTTGCACTGATAGGCCAGGCCTCATTGTGTTGAGTTCATGTTTCACTCAGTTGATATTGTCTTTTTCAGCTTCTCCAACTTCTGTTACTGAGTGACTATTATACCCTATATGCCTCAAAGGAGAAAGGCTGCAAGACATTTAAAGCTCTAAGCACTGGGAGGAGAGAGTCATCACTGATGTGACAGCCAGGTGCTGAAGGCGAGATCTTTCAACAAGGATAGTGTGGCTCGACTTTCATCAAAGCAGGGTAGAAGACACATCTGAGAGGCTCAGCTGTGCTATTGAATACAGTCAGTTCAAATTGTGAGAGTATTTTCAGCTAAAATTCCCATCAAAGTGACCACATGTCCAAACATTGGGCTGCTGTCTAAAATATCAGCACAGGTGCCTAAAGTGACTTTGTCCCATGAGACCATCCAGAGGAAACCCGGTGATGTGAAGATGACAAAGTATCAGAGCTTGATGGCACAGCTAGGAATGATGTACACAGTGTGTACTCATTCAGGAGTACACACTGTGTACAAACAGATGTCTATACAACTATGTCTTTCTACAAACCCTCCCTCTTTTCAGGCCCTGACTAACTGAGTAGTTTTTGCAGGACACCTCTCCCTGGGGAGTGGGACCACCAAGGAGAGGTGGATGTACAGGACAGTAGCTCAGGGATCTGTTGCAGGATCATTTGTGAAAGTCTCTTGGGGCATTGCAGATGTGCACAGAATGCAGCAAAGGCTAGAAACAGTGTGGTGTGATGGTTGTGGATTAAGAGGAATCATCCATAGAGTCTACATGATGCCTGGATGGATTCCAAGGCCTGATCAATCCTCCTTTCATTCAGCTGAAAGTGACTAATTTATAAAGAGTGGATACTGTCTGATCCTCAGATTAGTTTGATTATGTACCCAACTGAATGAGTAGATAATGAACTACTGGGCACTGAAAACCACTTTCAAAAACAATGTATTGAATATGACAACCAATTAAACAATTTACATAACACCAAGCTAAGCTAAGGATCAGGAAGAGAGAAAATGTACTCAAGATACTGAAGTTATATACTGGTGAGGTTTCATGTGTTTTAAGCTATGTACAACTATTCTTCCTAAATGTTTATTTTGGGATGATGATGGAGGACATGGGGACTTGGCTGGGTGTCGGGCGGCTACTGTGTACCTGGGGCCCTGCGGCCCTGCTCTCGGCTCGTATCATGGGGGCTGGCCTCTGGCGGGGCTGGTTGCCTGTTGCCTCTGGTTCTCTGGGACTCGCGGCCTTTGACCATGGGCACATCATCTGCGGCCTCCCTCCTTCTCCTGCTGAGGTGGGTGCGTGACTGTCATCGGCATGTGTGGCCCCGGATCTTCGGTACTCTGGGGGGCTGCGGACTACCCGGATCTCCTGGATCCTTCTCTCTCTGCCTCTGGCTTCTGGGGGGCGTTATTGCGGCTTCTCACCCTCAATATCAAGTACATTTCGTGATAGACGTACACACACATACACACACACACACACAGACACTCGCACACACACACTCTCACTCACACACACACACACACAAAACAACAAGATTGTAGATTTGTGTCTTTGTATTTTGTGTATCTGCTTCTCATGTTTTTTTTTTTCCAGGTGCTAGTTTGTTTGTTTG
>VUQS01076645.1:2502-13451 GCA_015108495.1 Heterochromis multidens
CCCCTTTACACCCAAACCCCCCCCCCCCCCGCCCCCCATTTGCACTCCTATTTTAACTGTACATGTCTAACAAACAAGACAAGAACTACACTGAGTTAGTATTACAGATGTCAAAACTTTATTTGTAGTGAAACAGATTCTGCAATTCCCATTTTGTGAGTTCTGCTGTTATTTGCTCATATGTGCTCTGTATCCTCTGTATATACTATCTGAAATCACTTACATATAACATATAATATCATTGTATGTAACTGATCACAGACAGCAGGCAGGTCAGTGCAGGAGATGAGGAGAAGACAATTTGGGACCTCAGCAAATGCATTTTTGCACTAGAAGAATGTCTGCAGGAGGTGCTGTCTGATGTGTTACAGGTGGAGATGAAGGCCGCTTACGATGACCTCTGGCTAGAGGTAAAACAAATAAACATGAGGAATTTCAATATCACTGACACTAAAAAAACAGGGTTATTAGTTATTTATTAGATTGTGTAAATATCCTAATGTCATATAATAAGTTACTTTACATACAGTAGGTAGATATGTGCTTGGATAGTACACACAGGTTATGTAGTCTACTGAGACACTGATGATGACACTGATTGGTGAGATCCTCGCAAGTGACGTGTTCATTCTGTGTATTAAACTGTAATGTAAATAATGTCCTAAATAATATTTTTGTCGAAATGATTGGCCATTGTTTCATTATATTTTACTTTATGTTAACAGATAGTTTATCTAAAACCACCGTGGACACTTCGAGATATCTTGCAGTGTTTAAAAAAGCACTGGATTGCTGTTTTTGGACACTTTGTCCCACGGAGGAAGCTGCAAACTGTTTTAAAACTCATCAACTTTTTCAACTCAGGTATGTATGAATATAGCTGGAAGAGACTGAAGTACTCTTATGTCTATTATTAAGGTTATTTTAGACTTGTGTCCTTATTTGATTTTACCCTGGTTAAAATTTTGTTAAAATCTTATAGCAATGTTGGCAGGCAGCATCTGTGTACAGTACATACCGTCTTACATTGTTTTATTTAGCATAACCTCTGTTGCGTGGATTTTGCAGGCTTGATAATGTCAAACATTCTAGATGAAAACATTTGATACCAGTTTCCTAGGAGCAGATTTCAACATTCCTCTGAAAGTATATAACACAATTTAGCAGTCAACCTGAGTCCCTTTATGTGTATAAAGGCAAACACTATATAATTATTGTTGCTCTGTAGCCATTTCAGTGTTATAAGCTGCATTATTTTTTTTAGAAAACAGTGCTTTCCCTCACTCATTGGCAGAGTGTGGTGGTGAAATACTGAGTCATCCCTCGAATGTAAGCCTTACACCACGGGGGTGTGATGTTGTCCGCCCTGCACTGCGCTAGAACCCTAAAGATGCTGCATACAGAATCAGGTCATCTGCTAAAGTGGGGGACTCAAATGTGGGTCAGAAAGATGCTGAGTCGCCCACTGCAGCATTTCTGGGTCTCACTGCTGGATCCACTTTGTTTATACTTACAGTGCTGAATGTGTGTGTATGCCTGTGTGTCCATTTTTGTGCGTGCATGTGTCTCTGTTTCTCATGCTCTGTGTCCACCTGTGTGGGGCTGCCCAATAATTTTTAATCCAAACAAGAATGTTAATAGCTTAAACAGTGTGGTTTTGCCCTTGTTGTGTGTGTATCCTTGGTTCACATGCTGGATTTCTTGGTATAACGCAGCCTGGCTCTGTGCCAGGAAGCTGAGAGAAGGGCGAGGAGAAGGAGGAAGGGAAGGCGGGATGAACTGTATGTGAGGCTAAGAACAAATCTGGGAGTGGAAAAGTACTGCATGTGATTTTCTGGTATCCCCTAAGAAGGCTGTGGGTGTGGTTTTGTTTTGTTTTTTTATCATTTGTAGCTATATTTGTGAGGACAAAATCTGTTCATAGGTGTCTGTAAAGGAATGAAATGCTCTTTGTTAGGGCTAGAGCTGGAATTGGGAGGGTAAGAGTAAGATTCCCTGTCACTGTCAGTCTGAGCTTGTTTTGTATCTTCAGACTCATACCAGCTCTTTTTGCTATTTATATGTCTGTTTATTCAATTCAATTCAATTTTATTTATATAGCGCCAAATCACAACAACAGTCGCCTCAAGGTGCTTTATATTGTAAGGTAAAGACCCTACAAGAATACAGACTCAGTTTATGGACTCAGTTTCCAGTTTATGAGGCACACCTGTTTATAACAGTAATACAGCAGCCATGCAACAGAGCTTAGTTTTTGTTAAGTGATTTAAAACAATGTGGTTTCAGCTTCATTTTGGAGGATGCAATATTAAATACCTCATTTAATAAAATTTGCACATTTTTGTTAGTTAGGTGAAGATTAATGAGTGACAAAATGTAGCTTTATGTGCAGTCAGCTGATAGGCATACTCCGTGTGTGTGTGTATCTTCTCAGGTGAAACAGTGGACCGTAGAGCTGTCTCAGTGGCCATTCAAGAAGCTAAAGAGCTTGTGAAAGCTTTTTGGAGAAGTTCAAAGCATGCTCCACGTGCCATATCTGTACTGGACAACATTTTCAACAATCTACAACCTCAGGTCAGCTCGAGCATATTTGAAGACTTGGTGCACTTAATTCAATTGATTTATGTGTATATTGTGATAGTTTTCAAGCACATAAATACCTAATGATGTATTATGGTTGTTATATCTGTTTCTGTTATGTATATTGTGCCTGTACTCAGTAGGTCTGTATTTGGTTTTAAAAAGTCTGATAATAAGCTAATTATTACCCAGAGAGAAGTGTGTATTTTCTTATTAGACATAGCAATTTGTTTGTTTTTTTTAATGTATTTTTCATATTTTATAACAGCCAAATCTTTCTACGGAGGGTGAATCTTCTAACTGTGATGTTGTCATGAATGATGATGATGATAACAAAGACAAACAACCCACGTCTGCTCAGGTCTCTCACCAGGAAGTGTGGGCCATGTTTGAGAGCATCTGGTCTAATGTGTATCAAGTAAGGTGGGTGTTTTTGTTATTGGAGTGTTGGGATTTCACTTGTGATTATACTGCAGATACCAAGTTAGGATTACTTACTAGCAGATATGCTTGGATTTATTAAAACAACTATGTCACCATGAATTCAAAAGTCGTGGTATTCTGCTGCAAGAGGCTATCCTCTGCATACTATCAGGCAAAAATTAAAGTGAGCAAAGTCTTTTGTAATGATGATAGCCAAAACAAAATCTTTCAAATTGATGAACTGTACAATAGTCCAGTCTAGTTATTAAAAAGTCAATGCATAGTTACATGAAATAATTTGCCAGGACAAAAACAACATATTTTGATATGTATTTTTTTTTTTTTTTCCATTCCGCTGACCCTCCAAAATTGTTTGTTTTCTGTTATGTTTTAGCTTGGAAGTGTTCAAAGCTCTGGGCTTTGACCCTCACACCATGCAGTGTGTTCAGCCAGAGGGAGGTCCTCCACCACCACAGGACGCCTTGGCCTGTTTGCACAAAATGTCCTCCATGGTCTCACAGCTGCTCCAAGCTTTCAGCAGGTATGTCATGTCAGTTAGAACATACCACTGGACATTTCACTAATCTGCATTTCATCCATGATGTCCTCTGTGCCACATTTATTTGATATTCAGTCTGTTATATTTTATTATTTTCACTTAGGTTTGCAAGAGGCACCTCTTGCCACTTCTTTTGATTGTAGCTGTGCTCCTTATAGAGAAATGTATGCATGACATTCACCATTTCACAAATGCCATAGGTACATCTGGCTCTGTTTCCTTCAGTACCCTCCAAAGCGGTTTGATCTTGCTTAACCTCTCATGCTTTCCTCATGCTTTCACAGGTGTGTCTTACCTTTGCCTCAACAAGTAGCTTTTCGAAGAAGCTCTTTAAACTGCCATCCCTCTCCTTCCTGTGTGCATGTGTTTTATGCTGTCATTGCTCTCAGGCCCCATTTGGCACTGTAGCGTAGGCCAGGCTGTAATCTCCTTGACCTTGTAGCTTTGTCTTATCACCTTTCCCATGACGCAACAGTCTGTGCTTCAGTGTAGCAGGAAGTTTCTGGTAGCAACTTTGAGAAAAATGTCTAGAATGCACTTCTTGTGCCTGCATTGTCAGCATGTGCCATGTTAACATGTAAAAAGTGTGTACTTAACACAGCTGAGTTGATCTTTGGTTGATTCAGACATTTATATAATGTGAATCATCACAATTCTCTTCAGTGACATGGCTGCAGTCATGTCCTTTAATTTGTTTTCCATAAGCTCAATTCAATTTATAATGCTGGAGGAGGTGTGGGAAAATACTCAACAGTATTTCTTTTTCACAGAAAACATTTCACGTGGTACAGTAGGAAGAGCATGTGTACATAATAAAATTAATAATGGCTAAATTCCATTTGACCACTTATGTTTCCTAGAGTTGTAAATCATGGCTTGGTCTCACCCTTGTTAATGCCACCTTTTCTCGTCTGTGTTAATTAATTAATTCTGCCTATGCATAGCTCTTATCAAAGGTAGTTTAGAAAGACAGCCAGGCTTTTATTGTGAAAATTTTCAGTTGTCTGTTGAAGTATTATTTAAATTTATAGCAGTTATTATTTGAAAATGTATAACATTTATATTGCCCCCACCCCCTACACACACACACACACACACACACACGCACACACACACACACACACACGCATATATACATTATTGATTATTTATTCATTATTTATTTCCTGAACAGGATTCACTTTGACATTTGGGTCACTTTGAGGGCAGGTAACAATAAACCCCTGCCATCCAAAGGGCAAAGTGTCTCCTGTTGTCCCTCTATTTCATCCTGGTGTCAGATGCTCTCCAAGTCTACAAAACCAGTGTAGAAAACCTTTTCCTTTGATATTGATATGGTTCTGAACCTTTTTTTGGTTGTGTGAAGATGCGCATTTAACCAAGACAGTTCATTGCTTACTTATGCTGCCCCAGCTTCTTGCTGTTGTGGTTTTCAGTTATATGAAATGTCCTACAGTGCAATATCCTTGCAACCAAATACAAATGTTCACAGGTTTTTGTACAGTAATGTTTATAGTTATTATCTCTGTAATTGGTGGGGGTTGGGGTGGGGAGATCATAGTTTTGTAGTTGTACACAAAGCACACAAAGGCAGTCACTCAAATAACTAAAGCTAATCTGCTGAAAATGCGTCCTCAGTGAATTCTGTTGACATTTAAACCTTCTAGGCCTCTGATCTCATCTGTTTTTATTGTTTTTGAATAACACTTGTGACTAATATGGTGGGACTTTATTACCAGATGTTACATCACATCTAACATATGATCTGGTGAAGCTGCAAATATTTTTCTTTGTACAAAAGCCTCCCGATACATTCTGCCACAGTGTCATCCTTTCTGAAAAATCTGATAATCCTACTTTCTCTCAAGTTTGTAGTTACTGCGTTTGTGTATACACATGGGTGTGTGAGAGGCTTATAAGTGCCACTTTAAACAGATAAGTAAAATAAACTCATTTAGAACATAGTGAATTTATCAGATGGGATACTTTCTCTAAAAATCTAAGAAGGACATACCAGAATATAAAGTAATAGGCTACATTATGTGAAAAAAAAATGCTGATTAACCTAAGTGTTTTCAGGCATGTGAAAAACTGAAAACTAAAATGTGAACTTTGATTGATTGATTGAGTAATAATCCTGTGAATAGATTTCCACATTAGTGTGAAGCACATTGAGTCAGACGGAATAATTTAACTTAAATTAAAAATTCTTAAAGGTGATGTTTACTAGCATAAAAAATTATTGAAAATAATCTGATGAATTGAAAACATAATTCACAGGAATCTGCATTCCTGTGAATTATGTTTAATGTTTTAGAATAAGCTTTTTTTGGGTTTTTTTGGTTTTTTTTACCCCAATGTCTCTTATTAACAGGAATTTTGGTTCACTGAGTGTACTTTGTGTGTAAATCTGTGCCAATCTGTACACATGCATGTGTGTATTGGGCTGCTCGAGCACAGTTGCCTAGGAGACTGCCAGGTTCATTTTCATGTGTTTGAGCAGAGCTATGAGTCATTCCATGCACGCTATCTCTCTGTCTTCCTCTCTCTCATTTTTCTCATTCTGTGGGCACTAGATATGGATAATTTAGGAGGCTGTCATTTCCTACCATTTCCTACCATTTCCTATCCCTTGTTCCTCATTGCTTTACTGCCATTCCTTGCTATCTTTTTGTTTGTTACTCTGCATTATCCCTATGTATGTCAGGGCAGCTCTCTATAATGCAGTTAATGACAGTGTGGGTTTGCGTGTTTGCCTTTTATTCAGATGCATGGTTGCGGGTGGATGCACGGATAAAGCATCAAGGACCCGTATACTCATTTTGTTTGTTCACATTAATTTTGTGCCAAAGGATTGCAGATCAGTGAAATCGTAGAAGAAAATTATACACTGATTAAAACCACCTTCCTAATATTGGGTAGGTCTCCCTTTTGTCATAAAAACAGCTCTAACCCATCAGAGACATTTCGGGGTGTCAGGCATTGCCCAGCATCTTGGACTTGAGCTTTTGGGTCCTTTGGGTTGCACACTGGGGCCTCCAAGGATCAGTGTGTCTGGTGGGTCTGCGTGGATCAGAGAGAACTTGGTAGCCAGGTCAATGCCTTGGGCTGTGGTCCGTGGACCTAAGCAATTTTTTTTCTTTGGATATTTAGCCTTTATTCAGATACTGCATTGTAGAAATAATATAATGTGCTCTACAGGTCTAGGGACTCACTGCTTACTGCATTTGCACCTGTGTGCACATGTGTGTGCGCGCTTGGTCTATAACAATATTTATGTGGATGGTAATGTCAAAAAAGCATCTGCGTGAGTGCCCAGACCAAAGGCTTCCCAGCATATTATTGCATTATACCAAGGTAATCATTGTAATTGACCTGTCAGTGGTTGTAATGTTGTGGCAGAGCAGTGTAGAGGTTTCAAGGCATTTTAGTTAAATTTACTCTTTGCTGTGTTTACTGTGCTTTCCTCTGGGTGTTTTGGTTTCCTTTCACAGACCATGTGAATGCATGTATGGTTAACTAATGACTCTAAATTGGTTGTATGTATAGATGTGAGTGTGTTGTATCCTCTGTCTTAGCCCTGTAATGGACTGGTTACCTGTCCAGGGTACGCCTCGCCTGTCACTGTGTTTTAACAGGGATAAGCTCCAAGCCACTCAACCCTAAGTTGGCTAAGCAAAACTGAAATGTAGATTGATCCCAGCCATATTTTCCTGTAACAGAGATCAGTTCTAACATTTGTGTTTCTGTTCTTCAGCGTCTTGTTATCAGCCCCTGGTTTAGAGGAAGTCCAGACACTGCTCAGCATCATCCACTCCAATAAGGTCAGTGTTATATGACAGTTATTGGTATAAAATTCGATGCAGTGGACTTTGCCATGTTAAGCTCATCTTAATGTGTTAAATGTTACCTCATTTCATATTCTTTCTGTTTCAGATTGTAACTGAGAATTCCAGATTAACAACCAAAGACCTTCTGTATTGTTTTTCACAACCAGACTACAGGTAGGGAATATGCACCTACATAACAATGATAACTGTGTTTTTATTATTGTTACAAAGAATAAATGTAAATGGCTGCTCTTACACTAGGTAAAAGGTAGGTATTTCTTGAACTGATTGTACACATACCCACTGAGGTGATGTACAATTAGAACAAGCACGTTCTCAAAATTCTTGCACTTTTTGTTGCAGCATGTCCAGGCAAGTAGCCGTTACAGAGAACTTACAATGGCTGTGTCACGCCAACATTTCCAAAAAGTCGTGCAACTCATTGTTATAGCATATTTCCTTGAAAAGAAGCTATAGATCTTTCATGATCTGTTAGGCATACCTTAGCAACCACCAAACTGCTGGCTAATAGATGCAGTTACTGTGTCCTAGCTGCAGAGACATAACTACATCTGTCTTGTACGGTGAGGGCTTGTGTTGTGCTGAAATTCTTAATGCTGGTTCTGCACTAAGCCTAAACAGGAGATAAATGTTTAGAAACCTACCAGCTTTATATGAACCTTGGAGATTTAGCAGAGCTCTTACATGAACTCCTGTATACTCTCATAAAGTAAAGGGCGTGTTGATTTAACAGCCTTAGCCAGGGTCACAAGTGAATTGAGTTTTGTGTCACCTCATTAAGCTGCAATTGTATTCTAGCTTAAACTGCTTATTTTAACCTGAGCTCTGTCTCATTATTATTGAGATGTAAATTTGAAGTAGGTTGGACTTATAAGGAGCCAGAGGAAGTGCTGCCTAAAGGGCTAAATTCAGGACTATGCACAAGGTAACCTCTGCTCTTTCTTTATATTGTGTGATGTAACACACAGACGTTACATTTACACTTTCTCTGAGATTATCTCGTCTATCTTGAGTGCCTGCCATAAACTGTCACAAAAGGAACATATTATAGGACATAAATATCATCCTTATGTCACAGATTTTGGGCTGTTTTTGTCTGATGTGGTTAAACTGAGACAATGGACAGCTTTTGGTTAAGCTATAATCAGCCTTTATTGGGTAAAGCCATAACACTGATAATAACAGCATATTATGTGTATTATTTTGTTTATTGAATTGCTAATAAATGATTAAACTTGTCAAAATTTGTAGTGCCTAAACAGTTAGGTGATTATTGGTTAGTCAATGGACACCAAACAAGTAACAGTTATAAAAAATAATCAGTCGTTGATGATTACATTGATTATCCATTATAAAACGACATTCTTCTTTGCATTCTCTTACAATACTTGGATTACTTCTTGGCGTCTTATCAAATGTTAATAAGCACTTTCTGAATCCAAATATAGAACACATACGTTATTTTATTACTATTTACAATGGTTTTATTCAACTTCTGCTTGTATTTTTAAAGCTTTAGACTTTAATTTTATAAGCAGACTTTAATCTTCCATTAACAGTCAGCGACACGTAGAGAAACAAACAGAATCTTTATACCCGTCGGTCCATTGTGATGTGGCTCAGAAGCTAAACTGTAGCCTAACAGCTGCCATGGAAACAAGCCACAGTTTTATGTATTCAACAGATTATTTCCTATCAACTATTTGTCCTCTCCTAATGCTGCTGTCTGACTCTCAAGAGGTTTTTCTGATCATGACATCACTCCAGCTTAGAAAATATTGACTGTCACTCTTAGAAGAATTGATTTTGTTTGTCCTTCAGTCTATTAATCATTTATGGATTACTTCAAATGGATGGTTGTGAATTAGTTTTGTACTTGATGGTGATTATTATATCATCAGAGCCAAAAGCATTATCTGATGATTTTCCTGTATTTCAGCGACTTTCTTGCCTGGAATAATAATGTGAAGCCATGATGAAACAAACGTTTTATTTAGTGTTTAAAGATAGCATATGCTGTGCCACTTTCCAGAAGACCTGTGCAGGCACTCAACAGTCACATCATGTGCTTTTGTTGCCACAGATCACCGCTGACAGGCACTTTGTTGTGATCCTGTTTTATTTTACATTCACTGTGAACCAATCTAGGAATTCACTTAGTGAACGCATTACCAGCGGTGTTAAATATTTGATTTCATTGCTGAGTACAGTGCTATGATGTCATGAGTTACATAAAGCCTTGGGGAGGCCTGTTCCAGGAGCGTGTCCGATCGTTGAAAGGCAGAGTTGAGTACACAAAGGTATCAGCTGATAAGATTTTACCGTGTCAGGTTAAAAAATGTGTTCTGTGTTGCTTATCATTCTCGATAACGTACCTTTTATAATTCTATAAAAAACAAATTTCCAAATAATCAATGTGAGGTCTCTTATTCTGCACTGACATAGCAACACCAGGAATTTAGGTATTGCTTTTTGGCTGGGAGTTTACTATAGCAATGTTATTCATAAAGGAATGCTATTCAATTTCTATTGCTATGTGTTTCATAAGAAAGGATATGGTATAAATCAAACACAAAGCTTGTGGGTAGTCAAATGTGTACTTGTGCTTCTGAAAGCCATCTCGATTTTGAAGTTTTTATAAAGCGACTGGGAGGGAAAGGAACAAAAAAGCACATTTGACTGTCATATTTTTGTGATGTCCTGTGGCTTGGCTCAGTTTTCCTTCTGCTAAAATACACTCAGGTCCAGGAAATATTTAAATACACGCAGCCCTGTTTCGGCTCTTTAATTGATTTTTCCCTGCGGTTGTTTAAAACATCTGTTTTTGTGGAGTCATTTGTGCGAGCCTGATGATTATACCGCACCTGGGTTATTTTTTACCCGTAGATGTGCCATTAGGTTGATGCCCGATGGCTTTTAATGCAGCGTAGCATGGCTGTTGGTTAGCACAGCTGATAAGTGAATGACTCAGTTATCCCGACAGCATTTATCCTCTCTCGCATTGTGTGCATGTGAATGCTTGTTCACATATTAGCCATATCCATGTTTAACTTTCACATTGTTTCTTGCATAATTCAGTGACTCAGACACTCAACAGATTTAGCGGTCACCTCTTTTGGCATTGTCTTATGTCATAAAATTTACACATTAGTTTTATGTAACTCAGTCACACAGAATAAGCAGAGGGAAAGGCTGCTCTGTTATTTCATAAACCTATAGGGAACAGCACATCGTTCAGCAGAACAAAGCCTCAGGCGTTACATTAGTTAATTTTCTGTTCATTATATTCAAGTGCTGCACTGAAGAGAGGCTGCTTTGTGTTTGATAAGGCAGATCAGTCTCCTTCAGTAGTGGCAGCTTTTATTTCACCCTCTGCTGCATAATGTTATTGAAATATAAATCTCTTCATGTATTACGTTAATTGGAACGCACCATGCCTTTGCTTGCTCTTTATGTACGTCAAAAACCTGCTCCACCTTTTTTTTTTTTTTTTTTTTTTTTTTTTTTTTTTAAAATTTTTTTTTTTTTTTTTTTTT
>VUQS01076647.1:0-12484 GCA_015108495.1 Heterochromis multidens
CCGTGTATTGCCTCCTTTAACATCAATGACAACTTGAAGTCTTTTGTGGTAGTTGTGGATGAGACACTTTATTTTCTCAGATGGTAAAGCTGCCCATTCTTCTTGGCAAAATGCCTCCAGTTCCTCTAAATTCTTGGGCTGTCTTGGATGAACTGCACGTTTGAGATCTCCCCAAAGTGACTCAATGATATCGAGGTCAGGAGACTGAGATGGCCACTCATCAACATCAGTGCAGCACTAAATGAAACATACAGCGGTCTGTCTGGAGCCCAGAAACTCACTGACTTTTTATACACACACACTAATTACAAGCAAACAGATCACAGGTGAGGATGGTTACCTTTAGTAGTCATTTAAACCTGTGTGTGTCAACTTGTGTGTTTGTTATCATGCCAGAACTTCCAGGGTATGTAAACTTTTGAATAGTTTCTGTTGTCATTATGATTTAAAAAGGCCGAACACGATTGTTTGATAATAAATGGCTTCACCCAACCACTAACCATGAGTGAAAGAAAAGTTTTTGTATTATCATTCATTATTATTATTATTCTCTGAAAAATGCCTAAAAAAAATCACAAATTCACAAAGGGTATTTAAACTTATGAGTACAACTGTATATGGAGCATAGCTTAGAGAAGTTTGGAGTTTGAGATCTGAGAGCTAAAGGAGTAATTTTTAGGGCAGAGAACATGAGCTTAACTTATCTACTTGTCTTGATGCATGCTTAATAATCCAGGTAAGGAAATCCCAGAAAGCTGAATCTGTTCATCTGGATATCTACTTATTTTTCTTTTGTAACACAGACTGCTCCAGCTAATTAACTTCTTCACACTGGCTGCCGCTGCCGCTCGTTACCCAAAACGTTGACTTCATAAAGAAACAAGGAAAGTATGAGTGTGTGCTGTTTTACAAGCTGCACATCCTCTCGCTCTTACTGGGTTTACGTACGCTGGAAGAAATTGTTTGGGCCAGTGAATCTGCTGTTTACACATCACTAAATCAAAGCTGGGTCTTTTTCAGGAACACAGGGCATTATATACAGCCAAGATTATTTCGTCCATGTGAGATATTTGAGAAGTCTTTCTTGTGGTGATGTTTAAGCATTAAAATAGCATATGGTAAGGAAACCATCATAGTAGTCAGCACCACGGGAAAAAAAAAAAAAAAAATCACAAAACCAAGCAAGAAAACAGAAGATTTTAAGTGGATTACTAATCTTTCCCGTTAACATTACTGTTTAATTGAACTGTGACCTGATGGGACAAACACACATGCATGCCTAGAAATAAAACATGAACAAGAGACAAGAGCAAGAAGATTTCCCAAAAGTAGGGAGTCTCACAGGATGTGTCATATGGAAGAAACATTATCTGTTAATGGCAGATTCCCTTTAACTTCAGTTTCCTTGGAACACAAATGTTAACTCTAAAGTGTATTTACAGTGTAAGGACACAAAATATGACTCACAACATGAGTAACGTATACGTTACGAAGGTTTACCGTCCCTCACTTCTAACATTTTGAGTAATATAAGAAGCCAGTGGATTAAGTATGCCAGTGAATTTTTAACAGGCACTGGACAGAAAAAACAAGGTCCCAGTGAGGACAAATAAGAACATTAGATGAACAAAAGTACCTTTTTACATCAGCATAAAATCTGCAAGATTAGTGGGCAAATTTTCCTTGTATTACTGCAAAACATTTTGCTTAGAAGAACACCTACAGCGGGTTTATCTTCCACTAAACATTTGCTGAAAATGTCCTTTTTCAAAGGTTAATCTCAACATATGCTGCCTGACTGATGAGACTAAAAGTTTCCAGAGCATCTTATTAACACTAAATTTCACCACACATACTTATTTTGGACATCTGTGAAGAACCAAAAGAGTTTTAAAAAAAAAAAAAAACAGACATTGAGAGTTTGTTTTGGATGTCTCAGATATTTGTCAGATGTCCAGATAGTAGACATGTAGTGAGTGTCTAAACCTCCAAACAAAGCCTTTTATGTACAGATACCAAAACTTAATTTGGACTTCAGTGAACAACCAAAACAAATCCAAACATCCTAAACTTTTTAGGCTAATATGAATGTCTGAAGACTTCCAACAAAAGGTCCCAAACTTCATAGGTCCACAGATGTCCAAAGCCATAAAGGACTCAATCTAATACAGAAAGTGTATTACACATCTACAGACATCTAAATGGGGTCCTATCAAGATATCTGGACACCTTTCTCCTCAAGTTAACACTACAAATGAAATGTGTTAATCGTTAGATATGCCTGTCCTAAAGCATTTCCTGCTTGATCCTCTACTTTGACTCTAATAGTGACCACAATTTATTAAATAAGACTTGAAACTAGCAAATGGGACAGTGAACTCATCATGAAGGTTTACTGAGATGAAGACCAAGGAAGCCAAGAGATGTTTTGTTCTATACTCCTATACAGCCAGACTTGTTTTGGCAGCCAAAGAACTCACGTTTATGGCACTTTTCCGTAAGATTATATGAAGATTGAATCGCAGCTAGAATATGAGCCCAGTATCAAAAACTGCAGGTAAAAAGGAGACCTTTCATATGCTGTAACTTGTTTTGATCAGACACCTTTCCCACATGGTGATATGACCCTTGGAAGTTTACCCAAAATGCACTTTTTTAAGTTTTCTCCAGTGAATTATCAGAAAAAAGACAAAACATCCAGGTACCAATGCTTGTTTCTGTTACTCTATACCACAGATATTAAATTAGTGCAGTTTTGCCATTGAAACTATGAAATATCCCATGATTTTGATGCTCAAAGTTGATTATAGGAAAAAACTGCAGTAAATATCGAGACATTTTTGGCTTTAGATTGTGACACTTGGAGTGGGTGTAAAATTGATTTCGCTGTATGCCTTTAAAGAGCTTATGAGTGCTAAAAAATGCCAAAAATAATAAGATGAATTGAAAAGCAAAATTTCATACCACTTTCTGAGTTACGTGTACTCCAGTGGCATGTAACTGATTAAGTAATCATTAGTGTTAAGGTAAAATCTTTAATGGTTTAATTAAATATGCTAAAGCTAAAGCAGCTGATTCAGAAGAAGTCAGGTAGTAACTTTTCTCAGATTTGGTTGATGCCCCATGTACTGGAATCCAGTCCCATTTAAAATAAATAACATAAATAAAACGAGAGCCTGTAAAAACCTCATAAGAATTCAAACAATGCAGAAAATGGGAGGAAAAAAAAACGGTATTTAAGTTTTGTATTCATTTGTATTCATTTGTGGATTGTAATCATCCCTTCATTGCTCCATACAAATCTGATTAATAATGTTACTCCATTATTCCTGTAGGAAACTGGGACTGTTGTGGAGGGCTGCATCAATAAGTGCGGCTTTCCACCCTTGAGAGAATGAATTGCCCAGCCCTGCTTTAGGTGATTTTATGCACAAACTGAAAGTGAAGGTGAAAGAAATTAGAGTTAACTTTTCCTTCAGCAAATCATTAACACAGAAATTTTGCTTACAAAAAATCCCCACTAGGCCCCTTTAAGACCCCGTTTGTTGCGTGCATGCATGCATTGTGAAAAACTGCAGAAGTAAAGTGGTTGTATACCATTTGGAAATTTTAAACCCAAGGGGGATTCGAAAGCCCTCGACCACCGACAAGGTATAATTGAGCTTGACTGTTTATTGGAAATCGTAAGTATACTTGGCTTCAATCAGCAACGTGGTCAAAGTTGAGCAGGTCGAAGGGTTAATAACCCTGCAAGAGAACAGTAGTATGGGAGAGAGCTTCAGAGTCTGAGAAAAGAGGCTTACATACCAGCTGATCTCACAGGACAAAAGCCCACCAACAGATCCCACTCATACAAACACACCACTTGAACAATCAGCTGTATTTCCTTAGCATCAGCCTCTGTGATCCTCCTGACCTCACTGACCCTACAAGCTTCAATAAACAGAAGAGGAAACCTTACAGTCTGCAGTCGGTGAGGTGTGTAAGGGATTTACAGTTTATTAGTGAAACTACCCCACTTTATTAGATGGATTGAGTCCTTTGGAGTTCAAAAGGGTATACAAGATTTCCAAAAGTGGAGAAAGAGTTGAGCCGCAAGATAAGGAAGTAAATAGGAGCAGGGGGAAAGTGCTGAGTTGAGGCTTAAAGTGAGGAGGAAGAGGATGAGGTGAAAATGAGAGAGGAGAGAGAGCAGTGGTGGAGGAGGAGAAGGACATAATGAGAAAGAGATGATGAAAATATACAAGTATAAATGGTAAATGGTCATATATAGTTTGGAAGAGCGATTTGTGATCTTTAAATTAAAAGTAACTTATAAGATGTACCATGTATGTGGCTGGTCTCTAGCCACACACATAAAATGGGATTAGGCAGAACGGCAATGTCCAGCTCATTAAATGGCAACCACACACCGGCTACGACCCCTGTCAACATGCTGACATTTGAACCTATGAGTCCTCAGTCAGCGTTTCTACATTATTAGATAAAAACTAAATAGTTATATATTGGAACACCTGCAAAATAGACCTTTATTTCGACTGGAACTTCACACCTGTAAAAGCACTCAATTTGTGACATTATTGCATGGATAAAGTACACGAATAGACATAAAAATTCCTCCATCATTGTGGTAGTTCCTGCTGCAACAGGCGTCTTCTATAGCACATTTTGCCATGATGACTCACACCAAGACAGAGGAACAAGATTAAAAAACCCCAATACCACCTAGACTATCGCGGCTTGGAAACAACACTACTGGTCATTGGTTTAAGGAGTGAATATTGCCCAGATATCCCTTATATCATTACCCCTTGAAAACATCATGTTGCATCAGCTGCCCTTTCCTTATCAATCTGACACCCTGGATTCCGTTCCGGCTGATCCTTAATGTCTTCCTGCTTCACACTCATTCTTCAGATTCACTGACAGGCTTTTATGGCTCCCTCAACAGTCTGAGTTGTTGTTCTTTAGGGCAGTTCAACCTAAGTTTCTAAAGGAGTGTGGTTCACCAATTCATCTTAACTGGCGCCAGACTCACCAGGTCATCACGAACCTTTATTCTCAAACCTCAGGGATGCCAGTCCTCATACACCAAGACTGGCTAATGAAAGTCTGTGTTAAAGTGGCCACAATGGTCAAGAAACATCACAAAAACAAAGTCGTCCTTCATGTCCACCAGTCTGGGAGGCCATTGTAGTGGAGTAACTTTCATGCATTGACCCGATAATTTTAATGGCTTAACGTTGTGTAGTTGTGTGTTCTAAAGTTTAAAAAGTGATTTAAGACTTAAATGCATAAATTTTAATCACCATCAATAAAAACTTAATGAAATACTCTGACACCATTTGAAATGCGGCTACCACATTTGTATGTAAGTTATACCAAGCATAGCCCCATCTCCAAACTATTAAATTCCCATACAACTTAACCGGGTTTTTCTCTCAGATTAGGTTTGTCTGTGATGTTTCACAAATACTTAAGCAAATCAGCATATTTGCTATTTATGGTCTTCCTTTCTAAAGTCACCCCTTTCCAAGAAACCAATCAAATGTTAGATGGGGCATGGCTTGGCACCCTGTGAACCCAGAAAATGGAGGAGATGCTTCCATTGTGCTCAAGGTTGACTAAGGGTGTCTCTTAACCTGAAAAATGCTCAGTTTTTTAAACTGAACCAGATAATTTTGGTTCTTGGAAATAGTAAAGCATAATAATATGAAACGAAGGCAATAAGGAGGCATGTAGGGTTTGGAAGCATAATCCTCAAGACTTTTATACAAGAGACAAGGGTTCAACTCCCATCAGACCCATTTTTGTTTTTCCCCAGACTTCGTCAGTCTAAATTCTGTCTGGTAAAGATAAATAAAAATCATATTTGAGAATGCGCTTTAGTTATATGGGAACATTTTATGGAGTTAAATAAAGCAACTGTGCCATCTTAGCTTAATCAAAAAAGCAATCAAATGCATACATAACTGTAAATGGACCTTTCCACTCTGTTGTATTGAGTAAGCAAACACGTTACACACTAATAAATGAACTTTTGAGCTTTGGCCAGAGCCAGGCTTACTGTTTCTGCCTTTTGCCATTCTTTATACTTAGCTAATTGATTGCCTTCTCCTTTGACTTTTACATTCAGTGCATATACAGTAAAAGTCCTTGGTTATGTCAATATGCACCTTAACATCTAGGCTACCCAGGCTTCCCAAGTATTTGGGGTACAGACATGATAGTGGTATTTCTAAACTAATTCTCAATAGGAAAAGGCGTCATTTCTTTAAATCTTGCATATTGGGGCCTCCAAATCAATAAAGGTAGTAAATGAGTGCTAAAAGCTCCCTTTGGAAAACATTTGTGAATCCAGTTAAGAAATCAGTTTGCACTCAACCTCCAGTACATCCTTCAGAAACACCTTCACCGCCATTCCCCGTACCTTTGGGGATGCTGATCTTGAAGTCCAGGTCCCTCTCCTCCAGATGGTACAAGGCGACTTCCTGTAACCTGGCTCGCTCCAGCTCTGACAGGCTCTGGATGGGAACCGGCTGTAACCGCACGCTCTGTCCCAACATGGTGGCCCACTTGTGATCCCCCTGCAGAGAAAAGAGATGGTTAAAAGATACAGTTGACAGAAAAATACCTATGGAAGCACAAACCATTAATTAATGGTTACCAGATGGTCTTGAAACAAAAAGGCAAGACAGAAATCTCTACTGACTTGCAATCACTGACTGTTATCAACCAACCATCAACTACTTAAAGGGCAAAAAAAAAAACGTTTAAAAGTAAAATCAGAAAATTCAGCTGTAAGCAAGCACACATTTTTGTCCTTAGCTTTAACTTCATGGGTAACAAGACACTGTGTTCATGAGGGAAAAAAGTCAGACAGTGTTCATTTGTTTTCACTATTCTTGAGCCTATGTGTATTTCTATTCTTACCCATTTATTACAAAAACATATTGTGATGCCCCTTTTTGTCTGTTGACCTTGAGATCTCTGCACAGTGAAAGCTCATTAAATCTCTGCAGACACAACCTGACCTTTTAAAAAAGGGGGAAATCCAGAAGTTTAACACAGGAAGTCTGCATTTGTCAGAACAACAAAGCCAATTTGTGCACAATTTATTAACTCTTCTGTGGCTCTGGAGGAGCTTTGTCAGGCCTGAGGAAACTGCTTTACAGGTTAACATATCTTGTTTAAAAAGGCTTACTGGGACAATTCCTGGTTTATGAAACTATTTGATTAAAAAAAAAATAACCCTGAAATTTAGCAATTTAGAAGAATAACCCTTTCTATTCTATACCAAAAAGGGCAGAGTTGCTTTACTTTGCAAATCTGTTTTTCTTCCAAATCTGTGACTTTTGCCCTAGGTTTCACATTTTCATCTCTCTCTTACTGTATCTCATATTAATGAAAGTTTATTAACCAAAAGACATTCAGATTTCTCCACATCTATCTTTTCTTACAGCTTAGATGCCCCCTTAATTCTCTAGCAGACTGCCAAACCTCCTGACGTCATAACATCTTTATAGCGTGCATTGATTAAAGCTGGAAATATACACCGATCAGGCAAAACATTATGACCACTGACAGGTGAAGCGAATAACACTGATCATCTCTTCATCATGGCACCTGTTAGTAGGTGGTATATATTAGGGAGCAAGTCAACATTTTATCCTCAAAGTTTATGTGTTAGAAGCAGGAAAAATGGGCAAGCGTAAGGATTTGAGCAAGCCTGACAAGGGCCACACTGTGATGGTTAGGTTGACTGGGTCAGAGCATCTCCAAAACTGCAGCTCTTGTGGGGTGTTCCCAGTCTGCAGTGCTCAGTATCAGGTGGTCCAAGGAAGGAACAATGGTGAACTAGCAACAGGGTTGGCCAGGTGTGTGTGCGTCGCTTACCTGGGGAACACCTGGCACCAGGATGCACTATGGGAAGAAGGCAGAGGCAGTGTGATGCTTTGGGCAATGTTCTGCTGGGAAACCTTGGGTCCTGTCATCTATGTGGATGTTACTTTGACACGTACCACCTACCTAAGCATTGTTGCAGACCATGTACACCCTTTCATGGAATCGGATACTGCATCAGATACTGGAATGGTTTGAGGAGCACAACAATGAGTTTGAGGTGTTGACTTGGCCTCCAAATTCCCCAGACCTCAATCCAATCAAGCATCTGTGGGATGTTGCTGCACAAACAAGTCCGATCCATGGAGGCCCCACCTCTCAACTTACAGGACTTAAAGGATCTGTTGCTTACATCTTGGTGCCAGATACCACAGCACACCTTCAGGGGTCTAGTGGGACCAACACAATATTAGCCAGGTGATCAAAATGTTGCACTGATTGGTGTATGATTATACAGCAGTGTATAAACTGGGCCTGATCTTGAATGGGCTGGGGAAACAATTATGTTGCCACCCGACCCTCCAGCCAGGTGGCAACATAGTTACCTAACAAAGTAATTTTGACAATAGGGAAATAAACTCTGCATCCAAAAATGAATTTTCACTTTTCCTGATGTAAACATTTATTCTCTATGTGAAGACTTTTTAGCTGCTAAAAAAACTAACAGCATATTTTATTTGACTTTCTGGTGCTTTTGTTTCATTTCAAGGTGGGAATTTTGATCTGCGATCACCTGAATCCCCTCTCCCAAAAGCAAGTTTCACCACAGTTCACACATTTTTGTGTTTTTTTCTCCAAGCTTAACCTTTACTATTAATGTAAGTAAGGCTCTTTTGTCCATTGTGGCATGAGGTTGGAGCCTAAGATATTAAATTGCTATTATCTCTATAAGCCAGTAAGTTTGGACCAACTGCACAGTTTTACACACAAAGTAATAAAAGGCACACATTATAAAGTATCACTGTACACATACTTTACATTCTCGTACTCCATAGTTTACTTGAAGGCTCGGCGTGTTAGGAAACTGTTTAAGAAGTATTTCATTGCTGTGGTAAACATTTCAATGGTGAAGACACAGTCATAGATCGTATAGGCTCCAGCTGAAAGTCTTTGAAAGTATAGTAAGTGTTAGGGCTGATCCTAGTTTCTTTTAGCAAATTTGGAGATGGAGAACGTTACATTTTATTCTTAAAGTCAAACCTCAACATAGTTCAGCTCCTACTAATGTCTCACAGAGCTGCAGGTAGATCGAAACCAAAGCAGCCAAATCACAGGTCAAATAAATAATGAGGGAGAAGAGGAGAGAGAGAGAGAGAGAGGCTGAAGGAGACTCAAGAGATTTTAAAGACGCTGAGAAAACAGGAAAAACAATATTAAGTCAAAACCGAGAGGAAGAGTGAGGGGGTAACGGGGGAGTGTTTGATGGAGGGATGAGGCGCCTGCAGGTTAATAAGAACCAGACAAGCACATTCCAGATCTTAGGCCTGTGCTTCAAAACCTGGTCACCCTGTCAGACAACGATGTGTTTCTAATATACACATGGTATGACTGTTTTCAGACAGCCTAAGCATATAGGGATTGTGCAGAGAAAAATGTAAATCAAGTAACCAATAAATCCCCACTGTACAGTCGTCTTTAGCAACTCATTAATTTACTTCTACAGTCTGAGGTGAATTAAACCACCTCTGTTTGCCATGATGCCAGTGATGTTTATTCTGGTTTATCACATCAGACTCAGGTTCCCCACTCTGGTTGGAGGATTGTGCCAACTTCTGTAATCTTTTTGTTTGTAAAAAATTACCTCCAGATGGGATAACTTTACATCTTTTGTGCCTTAAATTCTTGTGGTGTGTGGTTAAATGAAACCGGATGGGAAGTTTATATGGGTAACGGTTCTTTGTTAACAACTCAAGAAGATCCAAAACATGACAAGAAGACATGCAGAAACAGGTTTTTTTTGCCTTTTTTTTTGGTAAGGGAACTAAGCCAAGGTCTAAAAACCACTGCTTTACTCTTTAACTATGCATTGTATTCAATAAACATATCCAGTATTTTGGATAAAGTAACAGTGTCTACAAGTGTCAGATACAATCAGTGGGGAAAAAAAGTACGATATGACTAAAAAATGTAGAAGAGTAGAAATATAAAGTACTTCAGATTCATAGTTATGTACAGTATTTAATGTCCACATGTAACTTTCAGTATAAAAAAAAGAAATTTAATGAACAGGATCATATTCAGTGACAATGTGTTTCTCTATTGATTATTCTATAAAACTGATGTTAAACCATCAGAAAGATGAATTTCATTAAACTTTGTGGATAGGGGGATCGTGGGAAAAGGAGGGACTCAAATTTGTTCATCAGAGAAGTAAAACATCAAGCTGTCCCAATGCTTTTCTAGATTTTACATTAATTCCCTGCATTTGCTCACTCGTAAAATGGATTAGAGCACCTATTTGTTGTTTTGTAGAGACTTACATCTGTAGTTTCAGATTTGATATGATTACACCTACAGCCTATTGTTGTTGAAGATACCCTCTATATCGCTACTAGCTTTGTTTTCCATCTTTATTTTCATGTTAAAAGGTTAGTTATTTACATGCCAGCACCAACAGGGTAAAACAAATACCACACTGGTTGCGTAGTTATATGTACTGTATTTTGTAAGTTTTAAAGGTTAAATAACCATAGGAGGATACTATTGATAAAAAAAGACTAAAATAATTTTTTTGACTGAACAATTTCCTGTCATAAATGATTAAGGCTGACAGACTGATTAGAGCCAGTCTGGGAGATCAGCCCGGTCTCACAGCAGTTTGTAAAATAGTCATGAAAAATGAATCTGTTTTTTCATGTTCATGGACACAAATTGTTCATTTTTTTCAAGTCAGTGAGCATTATGGCTATGAATTTTGATTTTGCCTATAAAACACTAGCATTCTGCTAATACATACCATCTGGTCTGGTGAGGTTTTACAATGGGACACAACCTCTTGATGGCACTCAGTTATAAACAACAGCTAGACATGAGAATCTGAGTTAAACCACTACAGAAACTTCCACATGTGTATAGGAAGCAGCTGGTTGTGGTTGTCAAAGGTAAGCTGCTATCAGGAGACTGATAAATTATCTGTTGCTGCCTAAAATCAAAATGCCATAAAGTTGGTTCATGGTACCTGGAGGTCAAGGTCAAAATGCAGGTTACGATAGGTCGATATCAAAATTTATGGCAGCTTTTTATACATAAAACATGTTTTGTTCAGTCACATTAACCTTTCATTGTACGTGATTAACTGCAGACTGCACAGCATGATTGGATAAAATTACTTTGGTCTTAATGCTAGACACAACCAGACTAATAGGCTTTGGTGAAAGTGAAATGATGAATGATGAAAGTTGCCCACAAAAGGCTGCTGAGGCCTCGTCCACATTTTCTAAAACTGGTAACATGCACTCACTCAAAGCAGCAGGGTTCAGTGGAAAACAATACCACAGGCAAGATGGTTTGCTGTATGGAATGCCAAACGTCAGACATGACATTTAAGTTAAATGTCATGACTCATGGGCAGTTTTTAAACCTATACATTATGTGTATTTTCTCTCTTGCTGTGATGGATGTTTGAATGGTCACACCACACATTCAGGATGGATCAGCCCATCTCAAACTCTGCCTTCATGCACAATTACAATTATGGTCAGAAGTTTACACACACTCGTCATGAGCATGAATGCCATGATAATTTGGGTCTTTTAATGATTTCTTTGAACTGTTCTTTTTTCAGGGTGGAATGATTGGCAAAGCGGTGACATATCTGATTAACTTGTACTTGAGTACAGTTGTTTGAACTGATGATCTTTGAATCTGCAGTTGTTTACAAATGGCTCCAAGAGGCCTTGTCAACTTGTGTAAGTCTATAGTTCTTCTTAGATCTTCACTGAGATCCTTGGACTTTCCCATTGTTCTCAGTATTGGTCAATCCAATGATTGCTGTCAAACAAATCCTTTTTAAGCTGCAAAGAGAAACTACCATTTGTAGTCAATTAGAATCACTAATGAGAAGTTAATAGGCCTTGGCCTTGTCAATTTAACCCTGGAGAACCCAAGAACCATTGTCTTCTTTGGAAAATTATGAACTACGCATTAAATGACTTATATAAGTTCACTGAACACCAAAATATCCACTTTTTCAATATTAACCCTTTATTCCCTGATTTAGGATTTGGGTCAAATTTGACCCATTGGGCTTTAGGCATATCATTTTAAAAAATCACAATAACAAACACTGTCAATGTAAACTATTTTAAAGTTAGGTAAATAAATCAACCACACAGCTACATTTAACAAGGTTTTTTTTTTCTTTATTTGTTGCATGTCAGAACTGGATTCAGTTTGAAACAAAAGAACACGAGGCACAGTTTTCACAGTCACTGCATATCAGTTTTGAGGTCCTTGCACACAGTTCAATGATGGCAATGTTCCTTCTTGACAGGCCAATGGGCGATTTGGTCGAAACGAACATCTGCACTCTTGTAAACTCAAACTAATTTTTGTGGTGAAAAAAACCCCCAAACCACGGGCA
>VUQS01076648.1:0-19191 GCA_015108495.1 Heterochromis multidens
AAAAGGCTGTGGTATCACTGGAATATGGACCGATGAATCCAACTTCAGGCCAACATCCAAAGAAGAGCTTTGAATGTCCTTCAAGAAGCCTGGAGAACTATTCCTGAAGATACTTAAAGAAATGACAGAAAGCTGCCTCAGAGAGTTCAGACTGTGCTGAAGAATAAAGGCGGTCACACCTAATATTGTTAGAAATCTACAAACTCAGTTTTTCCTTATAGTCTGTGTTTACATGGATGTTTGCATGTTTCTCATTTTCCTGCAAAATATAAAGATATGAGGGCTGGCTCAGGACTTTTGCACAGTACTGTATTTAAACTGTTTATCCAGCATGTTTATCTATACTTTCAGCTCAATGTTCCAACTCTTTATTAATAATTTTTACTGTTTATCCAGCTTTATTATCCCATTTTCTGCCCTTTTAGATGATTCTTATTTAGTTATACTTGTATCATCACTGTTTGTGCAGCATGTGGAGCTGAAAATTTCATGTGCTCGTCCATACTCAGTAAATAGTTTGAGTCAGCTGGTTTCTTTTTGATGGCGTTTCTTTGGCAGCACTGATGATGGAAACACCTGAGCCGCGGTGGTTTCCTACCTGACACACTGAGTTCACCTGTACCGGATTTCTGTTAGAAGAATGTGATTTGGGTCTTTTAGCTGAAAGCGGACTGAGATGCGGTGTGGTGGACTGTTCCCACGTCCAGTATTTTGGTGCTTTATCGGCCTCTTTAGGGGAGCAGCGGGGCTTTAAATGTCATGTGTCTTTCCTGTTTTTGTGTTTTGGTCTGTGTTGCAGTGATATCTGCCTTCACAGGGTCTTTATGGGCCTGATTGAAGATGCTGTTACCACATGCTGGCTTCAAAGCTCACCCTCCCCCTTTAAACACAGTGTGGGTCTTTATTGGCACTTTCAGCTACTTACCCTCCATGAAAAAGATTACTTACATCTCCACATGCAGAAGGATAAAAATGCTGAGTGGTATTAATGTGTTCAAACCTTGTGTGATGAACTCTGTCTCTGATGTTTCCTGTCTCAGTTGTTGGTCATCGGTGGCAGCGTTTCACTGATTTGACCTTAAATCTTTCTGAATATTCAGCTTCTCATCTCTGGCTGTTTAAACTGAGAAGTCCGGGGCTGTTTAATGACCTTTTGTTAAAATGCAGCCTCTTCTTTTCAAGCCCACATCACCTCCCATCCCTGCTGGTTAACCCCGACACATTCACAGCAACTGACCAATCACAGTGTCCTTTAAGGGAGAAAGCTCTGCTATCTACCCAGCATGCACGCCGCCTCGCCATCACTCTCCCCTAACGGTCTCTAATTAATCCCGATTATCGCTACAGGGGGTCATTGTCCCTGAATGAATGGCAGCATTTCACGGTCAATTTAGCGCTGTGTTCTTATCAATGCCGGCCTTACATAAGCTCTCGTTTAAAAGGGCTAATTAGCTGGAAAATACATGACAAGTCAATTGTGGCGGCAGAGGAGACAGAATGAGACGGTGGCTTCGACAAATCTCTGCTGGCCACAGATACTCTTGTTCTTCTCTTTGCAGGGCGGGCGTGTTTCCAGATAACGCTGCAGACCACCGGGTCAAAGGAAGCTCACTGATTGGTCCACCAGGAAAAACCAAGGTTATCATAGAGAAATAAAAGCAAACCCGACACAAGTATGAAAATCAATGATAATAAAAATAATCGGCTTTATTGTGTACTTACTAAACTAAAATAAACTTCTTTATATTAAACATCTTTGAGTCAGTTTAGTCAAATTTATCACAGAGTATAAATGTGTTTACTGAGGCTCTAATACTGATCTTATGAGAGGGTCAAAAAATAAACCTAATTTAATGTGTTCTTTATTTGTCCATAATTAAGGTTCATAAAACAACAAACACTCACATAAAGATGTCCCCTGTTTGTCTCACAGTCAAACTGTTTGGTTCAGGTCAGCACTTGGCTCTTCTTAAGGACCTTTCACCTGTTTGGAACACCTGAGAGGCCAAACTGGCTGTTTGAGACTTTGTTTGAAAGGTAACATCTTCTAGTTCCTGAACAGCACCAACCCCCTAACCTTTGAGCTTAAAGGTGCTTTCAGTTTTATTTCTCAGCAGGTTTTACTCCGGATGTCCTTCCTGACTCGTTTATCCGGGCTTGTGACCGACGCTGCGAGGCCTCCTGAGGCTGGGTTCATGTCTCTTCCAGGTCTTCAGCCGGGGAGCTTTACCTCGACCTTAAGAGGCTAAAATCGACTTCGGGTCGCGCAGTGACTCATATAGCTGTGTGCAAAGTTCGGCTCCCAGCTGAACTACCTTTAACCCCCATTTAACCCAGGACTCTTGTTCTTAAAGTGCTTCTCTGGCACATATAATCCTGGGAGGAGAAGAAAAGGGACTCAGCATGGCTCTAAGAAGCAAAAAGAAAGAGACTAACATGGAAGCTGCAAGCTGTGGCGACGAGGCTGTGCTAGCAGAGCCAGTTTCACTCGCTTCCATCCGTGACATTATAAATGAAACTATGGTCAAAACAGTGTCCACACTGGAAAATAATCTTCTCAAACAAACCATAAGATGGAGGAAATTATGAAGAAAACCGAGGCCACAATTCAGAGGCTTAATGAGGCTGAACAGCGTGTAGGAGAGGTGGAAACTTCTAATGTAGAGGTGAAAGATAACTTATCTAAGATACACAAAACCCAGCCCGAACTGGAAGGACATTCACGGCATTAGAGAAGGAGCTGAGGGGACCTCAATGACCCGCTTTGTGGAGAACCTGATAAAAACTGACCTGGGCATCGAACGGGCACACAGAGCACTACGAGATCTACGCTGGTTAAATTTTGGAAATACACTACTAAAGAAAGAAAAGGGAATCAGGCTCCAACACCTATGACAAAGATGCATGTTTTCCTGGACTCGGGGACTGTCACACATCCCAGCTCCAGCTGGGAAAAGGTGAAGGAAAACCAGAGTGTGGTCGACAGGGAATACCAACAAAAGATCAGAGATAAGCTTCGTCCCATCGAAACTGATACTGGATTCTGTTAATTCACCTCCACACACTGATTAATAAACACTTCAGCATTTTTTTATTTCTCTTCATCTATTTCCCCCCAGTTTATTTTCCTCCTAATCCCACATGCCTAATCCCATGAAGGAGGTAGTTGTAGACCGTGACAGCCTGAACCCCAACATTTTTCTTTCTTTTTGTTTGTGTGTGTGTGTGCTTTTTTCTCTGTACTGCCTCGATGTTATGTGAATACTGAGTGCTGTATGGTCTGTAAGTTTGGAGCACTTCTGTTTTGTTTTGTGTGCGTTTGGAAAAATAATAAAATACATTTTAAAAAAGAGGCTAAAATGAAAGAGCGTCACAGTCAAACCTGCTCAGCAGACAGACAGACCCAGCATACGCTCTGAAGTTAATCCTGTGCACAGATTTCTAATCCAGGCCAGTTTGACTCTGAGCTGCTGAACCAGCTGAGATGCTTCCACTTGTAGATTTTTGAGGTTTCAAGGAGTCAAAGCCATCTAATTTTTCTCTGGAGATGACTTCAGACTGTGAGGTGTAAGTCATCTCTGAAACTGACCCTAACCCAAACGAGGGACTTTTTTTTTGTCTGTCAGTTGAATTATTAAAGTTTTTGTACCTGGATGCCTGGATGGGTCAAAAACAAACTGACTGCAACGGACTCATCCAGGGTTTGGGTTTGGATTTGGTTTTTATTGAACTGAGAAGCTGCAGTGCCAAAATGGATGTATGGCACTTCATTTGAAATCTTTGAGTTTCAGAAGCTGCTCCTGCGGACAGAAGCAAACGCAGCCCGAAGCGTTCCCAGGTCGGTGGTGACCTGGAGGGTCTAACGGTCTCCAGATGAGGCGTCCTGCTGGGTCGCCGCCGGGCTGCTGTGAAGCTCCTGCGGCTGCAGTCGGACTGCGACAGACTCAACATGGGTATAAATCTGCTGCAGAGGCTTTCACAGTGAAACGGCACAAATATTTTGGGCGTGAAATCCGTCTGACGCCCTCTGACTGAGAGATGCTCCGGCCGATTCATTAGTGCCATTAAAGCTTTGTGGCTGTCCCGTTGAGGACAAAGGAGAAGGAGCTCAGCACATCTGCAGTGTAATTATGCCTTTTCTGCCTGACAGTAAGTGCTTTCTGTTTGTTTCTGCTGTCCAGTAATACTAATGAGAGGTAACATCTGAGTCCATCCCTCAAATGTCTGAATAGGGAAAAAGCATGAACTGCTGCTTTTGGCAGCGGCTTCGGACCCACCATAACACGCTGTTAGTGCTGTTTCTCCGTTGGCTTTTGATGGCGGTGGGGGATTTATGTGGCAGTGGATCTATCTTACAGGCCGGCCCATCTGCCCGGAGCTGCCTCCACTGGCAGCGACTCCACAGCACTGCAGATTGCTAATGTGGCATTAAACGATAAATGGACGAACCGCTCTTCCTTCACTCATTTCTTAAAGCCGTCGGAGTCAGCAGCTGCAGCGTCCTCGTCCTGTTTTTTCTTTTTTTAACATCTATAAACCACAAACTGCACGCTGGTTCCACCGACGGCGCCGTTACAGGAGGCCGCCGCTGTATTCACATGCCGCTGTTTATTAGAGCCCACATCATGACTCCACTTTCACTTTAAAGCTTTAAAGTGCAACTTTGTGGGAAATCCAGTCACTCTCTGTCCTTCTGTCCTGGAGATGTTCACACTGATTCCTCCTCCTCATACATACCGTAAAGATCAAGCTGCAGTCATTAGTATTATTATTTTCCTTCCTCTCTGAAGCACACGAGCTGCACGAAAGCAGCAGGACAGTTAAAGCTCAGCTGAACTCTTGTTATTCTTTATCTCTCATCTAAGGACGTTCATGCTTTTGAAACTAGTTTCCACAGTTTGGGCCTTTCCATGGACTAAACAGGAAGTATGATGTTTTCATAGAGGTCAGCACACTCAGCAACCAATGGTAACTCAACCACATGCTGAGAAAACCCACCAAACACACCGAACATCACCAAATATGGAGAAACATCATCAAATAATTAACATATACCCAACTAATATCCTCAGAAAAACAACAAAACACACCAAATATGGAAAAATATGATCAAATAAGGAAAATATGCCCAACAAATATCCTCAGGAAACCCACCCACATTAAAAGAAAGGCAGGTTTAAGCCACTTTATTTTAGCTCCACTTTTCAGATCCATAAGCTGCGTCCGTCTTTGTATGCAGAAAGAACATCAAGTATGACCAACGATATCAGCAAGTACAGAAGATACCGTAAAACACGGAAGATACACGGAAGAAAAACCACAGAATGTGGAAAACATGACCAAATACAGCAAACACAAACACATCCTTAAAAAAAATAACCAAATACTGAAAAATAGCCAGAAAATATACAAAACTCCACCAAATGTGGAAGAAAAAAAAAGCCAAAGACATTAGCAACAAATACGACCACGTGACATATGACCACATGCTTAAAACAAACAAATATTAAAAAAAAACAAGAAAAAACATCTAAACTCAAAAACCCATTAAATACAAAAAAAGATGGCAAACATGAGGAAAAGTACCAAATACACCAAAGACCAACAACAGCACAAAATATGGAAAACCTCCATAAATCCACAGAGGTCCTGGGTTTCAATATAATAATAACACCAATAGATTAATTGGAAAAGTGACGGATTGAACTGTGAATAAATGCACCTGTGGATATTCACTAACAACCAAAGTGACACTTTTGGTCAGGACTCCTTTTGGTTAAATTTAAATCCTCTGGGAACGCTTTTAGCATCATTCTAATACACTTGCCAGGCCTGCGGCGCCTTTTCGAAGCCTTCGTTCTCTATTTGGTGGCGAGTCAAACAAAATTCTGTCGAGGACACAAATATTGGTGACCGTTAAATTACGTACAGGCGGCGTACGTTGAACGTGACACGTGAACATAAACGATTAAATTACAGATTGTTTTTAAAGCTGAAATATTTTAACCATGTTGGTAACAGGGCTGAAGGCTCTGTGTGAGTGTATGGGTTTGTTTGAATTCTCTCAGCTCGTCTTTTTCAGCTTTATTTCGGTTTTTTTTTTCATCTTTTTGACATCTATCAAGTATTTTCTGGCCTTCTGTGATCTCCACAGGTGATCAGACTTCACTATGAGTAAATCTGTGAGGTCTGACTGAAGTGGAGTCAGTCTGTCAGGTGTTTTTCTTGTTCTGCAGATCTAATGATGATTACCTGGAGGACACCTGGGAGAGCGCGGCCTTTCAGCTCCTGACAGCTCCTTCCTGTGTCTCCTAACCACATGCATGAAGCTCAGATAACTGTTTGAATCTGACTTATATTTCTATGACGAGACGTTATGAAAGAATCATAAGCTGACTTTGGACGCAGACGCTGCTCGCTGTCATCGAACGATCTGCAGAGCAAACATGAGTAAGGCTCTGGATGCTCAGAGGGAAAGAGAAACAGAGGTTTGGGGTTGAGGATGTGGGTGGCAGGGGCGTCCTGCAGAGGAAGCTGTTTTCTCTCCACACACTGGGCACCGAGCATGCCGCCGCTCCTCGCCAACATGACGTCAGCTCGCTGCAAGATGTTTATTTTTGCTGCATCGTGTGCGGCAGCCAGAATATCTCTTTCATCCCGAGGATTGTGTGTCCTGATCTGACGACTCGTTTGTCTTGTTGGGTGGACGAATCCTCGCATACACACGTGTGTAGAAGGAAGAACACATGACACGAAGCTTTGACTAACAGCAGTTTGAAGTGATGGAGGAAGCAGAACGTTTTGATTTGGAAGGATTCACGCATGAGTTACTGCACACACGCTTTTAGACGCTTTTCCTTATTTTTTGTCAGGAATTTAATGCTACAGTGTCAGATCTTCCAAGTTCTCCAACTAAACAATCATTTTGGATTCAACAGTTCCCGAAAACAACATGCAGTCTGCCTCACCCTGATCCAGGTTCTGTTGGAGGTTACTTCCTGGTAAAAGGGAGTTCTTCCTCCCCACTGTTGGCAGGTAATTGCTTGTTGAAGTTCTCGCTTTCTCTTTAATATTATAGGGTCTTTATCTTTAATTTAAAGCAGCCTGACATAGCTGTTGACATTAGTGTAGTGTTGAACACTACACTGAACTGAACTTTGCCCTGTGACAGTTTATTTACCTGTCCAGGTGTACCCTGCCACTTGCCCCATAGTTGAGCTGAACTTCAATGAACTTTCAACCTGTTGAGTTTTAGTCAGGGACCACTTTTGTGTTAAAGTTTTGCTTTTATTTATGGTTTTGTTAGAGCTTGTCATCATCATCATCATCCAGGTACTGTTGGTGGTACTATGGAGTCCTAGATATCTCTGTTAAGCATGGAACACAGGAATTCCTCGTTCTGTAGTCCAGCGTCCCCTTCTTGAGGGTCAGGGATGGTCGACCGCACCTTCTTTCAGCACCAGGCTCCCGCAGCAAGACCTTGACGGCCATCTCATCTTGATGCACCACAAGCAAGAGCGAGATGACGCTCGACATCTTCAGTAGGTTGCATGTAGAGCTGCATGTTGGTGAAGTGGCTCTTCCTGGAAACATGTACGGTGCTATGAAGCATGGGACTGTAATTTCCAAACTGTTTCTTGCTCAGTGATCTGTTAGTCCAACTGTCGAGGTGTTTGAAGTTGTCTACACATTTAGTGGTAGAGCCGTCCTTGGCGAGGAGAGCCGGGCTGTCGGCCAGTGCGTTGATGTGCATGACCTTGGGCTTACAGGTGTTAAGGGATACACCCTTTCCCTGGGTAGCACTTAAGACTCAGTGTAGGAAATCTTGTGCAGCTTCGATCATATCTTCAAGAAGAAGATGTCATCCGCAAAGTTGGGAGCTTGGTTTTCTAACATCAGTACCAGGTCTCGGTCCCCAGGTGGCAGATAGAGGAACAGCCTTCAGGTGTGAGGTCTAGCTGCAAGTATACAAAAATGTTAGAGTTAGATCTCATGTTCTCAGCCTGGGAAATATCTCCAACACAAATCTTAAAAGATCAGCCTGAGAAATGTCTTCATACATAAGTTCTGATGGAGCGAGATCGACAGCAGGTACGATGCTTTAAATTTATTAGACACCACCCAGAGTAAGGTTTATGCCACAGCTGCTCTAAATGAACAGTATTTTAAATACCACAGTCATTTTTTATGTTTCTGTAATGGTTAATCCACCAGTATCTGTGAGCTCTTTAATGTAAATTATATTTTTAATGCTAAAATATGATTATTGTTGTTACCCATGAATTTTAAAATTGACTGTTTTACAAAAAAAGCAGAAAAAATAGTAAAGCATTATTATTATTTTTGATTAAGATGCCAAATTACAGTTATTTACTGACATTCCTGAACAGGAAACTCAGTTTGAGTGGTTGAATGTTATGAATGATTAATTTCTGACTTCTCTGAGAAGTCCAGTGTGCCGGCTTAAATTTGGGTATAAAAACATGAGTTCACTTTATGTTAATATTTCATTAATAAAACAGAAATATTTTTGCATGTGAGGTCTTAAAATGATGAAACCTGCAGTTAAATCTTCCTCCTGCTGTGTGACCTGTTGAAACGTGTCTTTGAGTTCCCCTTGTTTCAGCAGCCGTGTGCAGTATCGGGGAGAGGAGGACGGGGTTAAAGGTCACGGGGTCGCCATCATCCTCTACTTTGCCTAATTACCGGGTAGATGAGCGTTTAGCCGGCTGCAGCGGTTGGAGTGGTCCTGATGGGAGAAGCGTGGCAGTGGTTCAAAGTCTGGAAATCTTTAATATTTAATACATCGATTAACATTAACAACTGAGGCAGAACTGTTTCAACAGTTCCATTATTATTTGATATCTCTCCATAGAGCCATGATGGGTGGTATAATGAAAGGTGGATCTCTATTTCAACCTTGAAGGGGTTGGGCAGAGTGCCAGTAATGAAGACGTATTAAAGCTTAATGTAGCTTAATGTAGCAGGTGTCATATATATAATGTACAGAAGCTCTTTCTAAAGCATTATATTCATCGCTACTACCTTAAAAGCCACTAAATCTTCTGGGCTAAGTTAGTCTGGCTATGATTCTCTTCCAATTAATCAATAGAAAAATTGTTAACACACCTTAACTGGGATCCATTAGAGTGTCCCTGGGTAATAAATGTTCCCTCGGTGCTCAGGGAGGGGGGCAAACTGCCTGCTGCACTCAGGTTAATGGGCAAAGTTGAGAGAAGTGACCACTAAATCTGCAAGGACACCACATTCACACTGGCTGAGCCTCGATCGCTGGCAAATGAGCACAGCTAAGAGCTAATCAATGGTTTCTGTGAGAGGGGAAGGAGAGCGGCGGGGCTCCAGAGAGGCCTGAGACGACAGCGAGTATGATTCATTTCACCTCCGTTTGAGTCCTCGCCGGAGGCTTCATACACCTTCGGTTTACACTGATCGGCCGCTGACGGATCGGACCAGTCTAACAATGATCAGACCAACCATCGACCTCAAGGCTGTAAAACAAATTAAAGACCAGAAGCTGCAGTTCCTCTAGCGTCCTGCAGAGGCAGCAGTGAGTCAGTCCCCATAGACTCCCATGTTAAAATAAACATGTTTACAGCCTGATACAAAAACTGTTTTGGTCTCTGTAGATCATTTCCTCCTTCATAACAGCTGTACAGGGGGAGAATGTTTCTATAACTCACCTGTTTGTATTATTAGGGGCGTGGCCTCTCTGACTGACAGGTGGATGGTGACACAGGTGGCTGTAGCTGCTTGAAGCTTGAAAAAGTGGAGTTGCAAACCAAAGGTGACATCACAGTAGCTACTCTTTTATATTCACTATATTACTATAAACGGAAATAAAAAATATTTCATTTTAAATACTCAGCACTGCATCTTAAGGTTCATTGTTTCCATCTGCAGCTAAAAGAAGAAGAAACAGACCAAACTTCAGCCCAGAGAACGTCTGAGATGATCCATCCACAACACGAGGTCAGTCATTAATCTGCTGCTCTGTGGTCTGGGTTACTCGCTGGGAAGAAGTCCTGATCCTCAGCTTCCTGTCCACACTGGGATCTGAGTCGGCCTGAGAGGGATTCGATGTCCGGGACACGGTGAGTTTTAAAAAGTTGAGCGTAAAGACGTGCTGCACACAAACAGAGCTGATAAAAAGCTGGAGAGGCTGAGAATGAGCACTGAAGAGCTTTTGTTGGAGACAAAGAACTGCAGCCTGTTAAAAAGATGAGAGATTCATCCAGAACAGGAGACACTTGGACCAGAAACACAGTCCATATGATCCAGTTCTGGGCAGACAAATAGGAATATCCAATATGTGAATATACAACAGGCTTTTGTAGAAGTTGGACGGGATGAACTAGATTTAAAAACTAAGTTGTACTGTATCTAAGTGCAGAGGACTAATGGGAATTTGGCTCTAAAACAGATCAAATGACTAAAATTGTTTCTCAATTTCATAAAGTCTTTATAAAATCTCCTTCCAGCATCCTGAAAGTATTAAAGCAGCCTGCTGGTCCTGTGCAGAGATGATCCAGGAAGCTGCTGCTCCTTTGGACTCTCTGTGCAGCCATTATTATTATTATTGGGATGAGTCAGCTCCAATGCATCACAGAGGAAAATGGCCCCCGAGAACATCAATGTGAAGGCGGACAGAGGGGGCCGGCGCTGCCTCCGATCCACTTTGGGCTGTCGGAGAATTAGATCAGGAGGAAAGTGTATGTGACAAGAGCTAATTAAGTCCCATCATGCCGCTGAACCTGACGGGAGGAGGGGGGGCGCCTGAGGTAATTGCATTTACTTCATCTTGTAATGCGGGCCATCATAACTGCTAATTCAATTGTACAATCATTCTGCCAACTCCTGGCCATTAAGCACACATTTAATTGCTTCCATAAAGCTTTTAATATGCAGCACACAGAGCGCGGGACGTGACACGGACCCTCGCCACCAGCCAACATGCAGATGTCCCGCCGTCACCACAGAGACACAGGCCCGCCTGGCCATCGCGTTATTGGACAGTCCTGCTTCCAATGCATCACTGCGAGACGAGCGTTTGGGGTCAGTTTGGCGAGGCTGGATGGACGGATCAGTCTGACAGGAAGTTTATCAGCAGCGGCGGCGTTTACGACACAGCTTCATTTAACAGACAAAGAGACACAACGAGATGGGAAGAAACACGAGGAAGAACAAAAAGATCAACCTAAAGGATCGTTCCGTATAATCCAAGTCTAAGAAAAGCTCCCAGAATCAGCTGATTAATAACTTTAGTTTATTTAATGAAGCCATGAAAATTTTAACGGAGTTTTAGGGTCCAAATCTGGCACTTTCAGTTATTTTCCCAGCATTTCTGAGCCCTCATAGCTTCATAAATCTTCATAATTAAATGAACAGATGGCACCGGTGTTGTTTCTCCATTTCACAGACATAAGCTACATTCACGAGCGTTAAAATATGATTAGAAGGTGATCCCGGTATCAAACTGCAGGTAAAAGGAGACTTTTCATCTGCTCTGACTCGTTTGCTGTCCGTGTGGATTATAACGTTGTTTAAGACCCAAAATGCAAAACACAGGAGGGACAATTAAACCCACAAAAACTTTAGTGAGCTTTCATGGCCGATGAATAAATCCAAAAATACAAAGTCCAACTGGAAAATAGTGACTGTCAAACAGGAAATAGAAAAAGGACCCAAGTACATAGAGAGACGAGACAAGTGACGCCGAACAGGATCCAGAGGAACAGAAGGAACGACATCAACACAGGAACCTCAAAAATTACACTGAAAAATAAAATACACAGACTCAGGTTTAGTCTGCAGACTGTGACTCTTGCAGTGGGTAATAAACTGATTTGGTTGCAGTTTTTAACAGGGCTCGAAAATGTTAGGAAAGAGCTCAGTTTGGACCCAATTCCTGTGTCCATCAAGGGCCTGTAACTGTGGAAATATTTTTGGCATGAAGGTCAGAGTTTTGCATGGCTTCATTACGTATAATAAATTAATAATCGGCTGATTCTGAGGGGTCAGACGGATTTAAAATGAAAGGAAAAACCAACATAAAGCGTCTACACTGCTGGACAGCTTCAGTCCTCCTTCAGGTCTCTGGGATTCTCTGGGAGGCTGTGGCCCAGGAGGTAGAGCTGGTTCGATCCCTGGCTGCTCCAGTCTGCCAAAGTACCCTTGAAAAAAAAGTGCTTGTGTGAATGAGACATGTTGTATAAAGCGCTCAAGTAGGAGAACCAGTCCTGGAGGGGTGAACATGAAGCTTCACATCACTGGATGGAGGTGTTGATTATTCCTACAAGACTGAAGTGATCCTTCTCTCTAAGTGGATGAAACCACCCTAACAGAGCCGCCAGACCCCCTTTGCTGGTAGGATTTTCCTTTAATTTGTCACTGATCTGCAGCTTGAGTTGTATCAGGGAGCTGAGGGCTTCATCGAAGGGTTAAATGCTGCTGTTGACCACGCTGAGGCATGCTGTGATAAGCAGACATGCTCTGTGAATGAGGGGGGAGGAGAAAGGTCTGATAACATCCCGGTCGGGGAGTCGTATATAACAGCAAACAAAGCCCTGAGGAGACAGCGCATCAATACCCTCACATGTACACCGCCATCACCGTCCCCACACAAAGCCCCGGAGCCGTCTCTCAAATTAAAATCTTGTATCAAACCGATGGCAACAACTATTTAGTGGCCATATTTTACAGGCGAGCCAATGAAAAGTAATAACAGTTGTATTTAATGTATCTGCTCCTGCCAGCTGCCGGGCACACGGGGTCTTAATAGGAGCTGTCCATCACTGTCAGCGCGGCGGCGCCCAACAAGAGGCCGGCTCTAATAAACACGAGGGGAGATAACGGCAGCCGCCTGCTGCCGACCACCGCGCTCCTGTTAACTTCCTGCTCAACCGCCCGTTTGTCATCCCACTTTGTAATTCTCATAATTTGTCACGCCGGATGAGCAGAGCGCCGTCTCTTTATCTCTTCTGTCTCGAGCTTTTCGTGCCTTTTTTTTTCGAGCCATTAATTCATCTGCAGATGCTCTGAGGGATATTCTGTCTGCACGCGACGCTGCAGGGTTATTTCATCCAGCCTCTTCCACGTGGATCCCAAAGCACCGAGTCTGGAGTTACTGTTTCCTGGAGCTCCTCAGTACAGAAGCAGCCCTGAGCAGAAAGGTCCTCGGCTCCCTGCTCCACAGACCGACCACAGACCGTAGAAAAGACCAAACCGGCCTTCTTTTAAAGGCCTCCAGGGGGCGATACCCGTGGTCCTGTAGAGGTCTGCTGGAGGACCTCCGTGAACACGTTCCTCATCAACTTACGGGCTCATTTCAGGTCATACCGAACACTGTTCATTTTGACAGCAAATTTTGATTTAGTTTTAGTCACATTTTAGGCATCTAAAGTCTTTTAGTCCAGTAAATATCATAAGATTATAGTAGACTAAAATATAAAGTGTAAAAGTTTGGTTTATGAAGTGTCTTATTTTCCTGGACATCAAATGTGTCCATGTGTCTGCTCATCTTCCTCCCAAGCGTTGACATTTTGTCTCGTTTCCATGAGAAACAGGGCGCTCGCTGTACCGTTTCCTGGGCGCAGATCAAATGTGCGCGTCTAACTTTACTGCACACGGAGATCACTTCTAATTGGATCATTTCCAAACTCGTCCCGCCTCTCTATGCAACTTAATTAATTCTGATTGGATCTCGTCTCTCCAGAATATTTTCATCTCCTTTTTTATTCGTTGATGAAAGTGTGAATACATTTCATAGTTTTATCCTCGTGCATTAGTTTTTATTTAGTTTATATCTTGTTTTCGTCAGAAAAAAAGGTCGTTGAGGAAAACTATGACAAAAATTATTGATCAACGAAATTAACACTAGTGCTGAATAAAAGTTTAAGAAAAGGAGGATTACAGATGATGAGGAGCTCCTCATTTCCACCGCTTGTATCCTCGAGCTCAGTCTTTGGGTCAAAGGTGAGGGTGGGAACGTAGATGAACCAGGAAATTAAGAGCTTCACCTTCACGCTCAGCTCTCTGTTCACCACAGAAAAGCACAGCAGCTGTGATCGAGTCACTTCTTTACCAAACAAGTCCAAACCCGTGCTGCTGGAAGTCTGTTAGAAAGGCCTTCTGCCCTCAAACCAAACCAAAGTATGAAGGTATGAACCATCATATTCACAGTGTTCATGGATCCCAGGACTCCACCAGGAGCAGAAGCATCTCAGTAACATCTGTCTGTGATTACAGAGCTGTCAGCACCTTCAGCAACATTAAATTCAATTTCACATTAAAAAATAAATCAAAAACCAAGATTTTTACTGGTTAATGATCAAACATCGGAGCACTCGCTGCCTTCTTCTCTTAATTCTTTATTACTGCTTCTTACTGGTATTAGTATTTATTACCAGTGTATGGTAGTTTTATCTGATGTGATTTAATTATAATTTAAAGTTGTATTTTTATAAACTGCTCAGAGACAGCCGCTGAAAATTCATATTTTTGGCTCATTTACATTTTAAAGTGAATAAATAAACTTTAATGTTTCCTTTGAACAGAGTCCAAACTTCTGGATGCCCGGAGACGTTTTTTCCTCCAATCGAAATCAGTCTAAATGAAATCCTGCCTGGTGTTTGTGTGTTTTCTGTGTGTGTGTTATTGAGTGAAGTTTCCCAGAATGCCGTGCAGAGCCTCCCTCTCCTTGATTAGAGGACAGCGGTGTGGGTAATGAGAGCGTGGCGTTCTGGGTGCAGTTTTAATCTTTATAAAAACCTTCACCCGGGCCCCCGTTCCACCGGAGGGAGATTAAATGCTTCTTCACATTAGTAATGTCAGCACAAAATGATTATCTTTTCTGAATAATTTATTCCTCGGCCTGCTGTAATTTTCTTATCTCTCCCTTTTTGCCTCTTTTGCTCTGCAGGAGACGGTAAATGGCTGTTAGTCTCCAGAAAACCTATGGATCGCCGTTTCCATCAATCAATTAAAAAACACTTACCTCACACTCAACATGATTTATATCTTGTTAATAGAATTGTCTCACTATATCCCTATATTATTATAGCCTTAATTCCATTAGCTGTTGGCTTAATGCTTATTTTAAGGCTGACCTCCAGGAGCACGCAGATAGAGGGAGGATTAGTCCAGTATTGGCCAGAATACAGAGCCTCTTTCTGGGAATGTTGGAGGTCAGGGCGGCCGGAGGAGTCTGGATGCTGAGTCCTGATTGGTTGTTGTAATCCCAAAGACCTCATCCTTTCATTAGTGCCTATTTACTGCTGTGGCATTCAATTAAAGGACCTTTGTGAAAGCCACCGCACACACGGCAGCTTTACAACCCCAAAAGAGAAGAAATGCCCTCAGAAGTGATCGACTTCAAGACAAAGTGATCCTTCTGCAGATAATTTACCTTATTTTTTCATGCTATTTTCATTGCTTATTAAATTCATAACTTTGTAGTAAATAGAAGTACTCAACAGATCACCAAATAGATTCATCCACCACTGAAAATAGTCCCCAACAGCTCCAAAAATTATTTCCTTACACTTGTTTAATACAATCGATCTCATTTCCCAAACGGCGTGCTCCGAGTTTAATATCCAGACATCCGAATATACACCTTACGAATCATTAATTTACAAATATTCTATAACCTGATAGATGTATTTAATATGTCTGTCAGAGATGGTGGGAACTCTATTGACACATGTTCCTGATTTCAAATTAAAAATGAGCAGATATTTTTAAAAAACCAAGAACATTTCCTGTTTCATGTTTTCAGTTAAATTTCACTGCATTTTGTTTTAATTGACTGAAACAGGCTGTAGACACTTTTAGTAACAACACTTTTTGTACACATATTTTTAAAGATTTAAATATTCAGAAGTTGCTGGTGAGGTCTGAACTTTAAGCCGTTAACAGCGTTGGGAAGTTGAGATGATGCAGAAAAATATACTCTCCAAAAAGCCCTCTCACCCCACCACCAAATGATTGGATTTCAAACAAAATACATCTGCCCCTGGGGTAATAACAACCACTATTACAATGATCTATCCTTATAGCAAGGCAAAGGGCTCAGCCTCATAAAAACACTGTGACAAATTCAAGCTGCAGATGATTTAAATAAGACTCCATGACCTCATTTACAAACTAATTTAATAATCTGAGATTAGGGAGAAGCATTGAAATCAGGTGAATTCAGGTGAACTCAGGTGTTCACGGGGTTTGGGAACCACTGGCGTGCGCTCTCTGTTTGTCCACCGTGACATCAGCAGCGGCGGACGACGATGTTTAATTCATGATGTTTTCTGAGTGATTTACAGTCAGAAATCCAAACAATCATTTTAAATCCAGCCACAGAGACAGAAACGGGTTTGTTTATGGACTCGTCACATTTCCTCACTGATGCCACACTAATAATTCAGTCGTGCCCTTGACACAGTTTCATGTAAGTTTCTTTTTAAATATTCATCACATACGGCCTCATGAACCCATTACTGTTCAATACCCGTGAGGCCCCGCACACGGCCCGGAAAGGATGCGTTAAAAACCACCACAAAGTGTCATCAAATAATCAATCACTCGCCCCGGCTGCGACGGCGCTCGGCTCTTCCTTAAAGCTGTTGCATAGTATTTTAATATATTAGGAGGGAATGAATAGGGACGACACATCGGGCCGGTGTTACAGGAAGTAGGCCAACTCAGCTGCGAGAGCTAATGAGCATCATATCTGCAAACCTCCTCCAGGTCCATATCCAACACCAAGGTCACAGTGGCTCAAAGCGCCACGCTGGCCTGTAGGATCACAGGATAATGTTCAAGGTCGAGACATTTACACGTTCACACCATCACCAGTGTATCTACACTTTGTGATTATCCCTGTGAAGTCCACGTATAAAGAGATGCACTCGTGCATCAGTGGTTGGTCACTAGTGGACACAGAAGTGCCAACAACTACAGTTCCTCTAACATCCACTTCAGGCTGCCTCCAAAAGTGAGTTAACTTTTAAACAGGTGAGTTATAAAAACATTCTCTCACCGTACAGGTGTTATGAAGATGGAAATTAATTCAATTCAGTTTTATTTATATAGCACCAAATCACAATAACTGTCACCTCAAGACACTTTATATTGTAAGGTAAAGACCCTACAATATTAGAGAGAAAACCCCAACATGACCAAGCACTTAGTGACAGTGGGAAGGAAAAACCCCATTTGAACAGGAAGAAACCTCCGGCAGAACCAGGCTCGGGGAGGGACAGCCATCTTGCCTGACCTATAGCTATAGAGACCAAACCAGTTTTTGTATCAGGCTGTAAACATGTTTATTTTAAGATGAGAGTCTATGGGGACTGACTCGCTTGTGGCGCCTCTGCTGGACGTTAGAGGAACTGCAGGGTTGGTTCATTTTCATCTCCATGCTTGCAGCTCTGTGGCTGTACTGGGACTGACATGTTTTGACTTGTGAGATGTTTCGGTGTGGTCCAGAGTGACGGACTGACTGAGGCGTGCTGCGAACACACACTCTGTCAATGTGTTTGTGTTCAGGATGATTTCTCTGAAGCGGCGGGGAGGCGAGCACAGGCTCCACACAGACGCTCTATATTTAGCGTCCTGTGAAAATCATCTGCCTCCCTGACGCTCGACTCACGTCTCACACTGATGAGCCTCTTTAACTCTGTCTGACTTTCTAACAAGTAACACTGCAGAATACACACACTGGTCATGACATAAAGCTTTAAAGTAATCCGATAGGCAGCCCCTGGTTTCATCTGCAGTCTGCTAATAATCCAATCCAATCCAAACCAACACCGCCTCAGATTCTGTGGTTCCCCCCAGCTGCTACAAAACCAGGATCCATGCGGGAATAACAGGCCCAGAGTGGAAATATTCCAGACTAAACAGCCACAGGATGCGATCTCCTGCAGGAACTGTTGATGTTAAGGGTGGGTGAAGTCCCACGGCCAGCAGGGGGCAGCACAGTGAGCAGTCTGAGAATTAAGGGCCAAAAACAAGAAAAAAAAACAAGAGTTTAGAGGCAGTTTAGTCACATGATTTCAAGAGAAAGGACTTCTGACTTTGTTTTGATTCTGAACTTGAATCTTGAACGTGACCAAACAGGCAGTTTTACTGGTGTCAACATCTGGTAAATAAATGATTTGATGCTGTGTTCAACAGCAACAAAATAAGAATTTCTAGTCTCCTAAATAAAAGAAGATACTGTCAGGAGGTTCTCATTCCCCACAAAACTGGGTATCACGATGCTGGTTGGTCATAAAATGTTATTTTGAGGCTGCGCGCTGTCAGTGAATCGATGCTTTAACTTGTTCAGAACATTTCTTTATGATCCAGACCTGAAAACATGTCATCTTCCTTGTGCAGGTGCGAGCTTGGAGGTCGCTGTTTCTCCTGTAGTGAGGAGGACTTTGTAAAAGGTGATTGTAGAAGGAGGACCCAACCAGACCAAAAGCCTCATGCTTCTTATTTAACACAAGCAAAAAGCTTCAGTTCCGCAGACCTGACATGATGATGACAGCAAAGCAAAAGTTTGATCACAAAACACATGGAGGAGCCACTTCAGAGGTTTCTGGACTCCACGTTTCGAAGCCTCAGCCATCGCTATGTTGATTTTTCAGCACCAGAAGAGACCACAGTGCTAAACTTTCACTCATTAAACTGGAGCTCAGCCTTCTTAGACGCTCTGTTAGTACATGAACCTCACAGCAGCCATATTATTGGTCAGATAATGTCATTCAAAAGGCTCCAAAAGGCTCCAACAGCACCAACACGGTCCAGAGGTCCAGTTCAGGGACTCCAAACCTGTCAGTCAAAGAGGCCACGCCCCTAATAATGCAACCTTTAATCCAGGTGAGTTCTAAAGACATTCACAGCTGTTATGAAGGAGGAAACATTTTGTGCTTTGACAAACAAACAAACAAGAATGTAATTTAAAGGTGAATAAAAGTAGAGGATCGATAACAGAGCCCTGAGGAACACCACGACCTGTAAGAAAACTCTGTGATGCTTCATTCTGCTTTTTGTTCCTCACAGTGATCTCTGATGGTTACTGCTTCCAGAAAAACTCTGGTTAGGCTGTGAAGTGCTTCAGGCCGGACCTTTAGAGGCTCATTACACATGTGGACTCATGTTTCTTAACACAAAAACCCCTCCGCTATT
>VUQS01076649.1:0-19696 GCA_015108495.1 Heterochromis multidens
ACATCAATTCCAAAATATGTGCTATAATCCATAATCATGTTTTCTCTCAGTCAGCATACAGCAGGTTAATGTGCAGTTTGAACACGAAAGGTTGACAGAAATGAATTAAAGCTGAATGCATGTCTTCCTGGATGGAAAATTTGACTCATAAGACAAAAAATAACTGACTGCGTTTTCCCTAAATTTGAGGTTAATAAGGCTTCTTATTTTCAGGATGCTTTTGAGGAATGATTAATCAGTAAATAAATAATCCTGCAGCCAGCCTCAAATAAAATCTGAAAAGACTTATTTGCCTTTAGCGTGCTTGAATGTGATAATAACAGTGATTCAGACACTCTCTCTTTCTCTCCGTCTCTCTCTCCGTCTCTCTCCCCCAAAAGGGAGGGGGCTAAGCAGAGACGGACATTTCATATGGCGGATGCATGTGAGAGAGAAAGGCCCACTGACACACAGGAAGAAAGACTTTACATCCTCATTTCACTTAAACTTTAAAACACAAAGCATTTCATTCATCACAGGTTTGGATTTAAATGATGCAGCTTCTCACCCAAACTGTCCACAAAGTCCTCTCCACGCGGGACAAAGGACCTTCGGGGTCCATCTTCACGCGTCCTTCTCGGTCACTCTCTGACCATCTGACTTGACGTTTTTTTTTTCTTTTATGTTTTTAGTTCTGTCTAAGAAATTGTTGTAACCAAACGTAACTCAACAGAAAGTTGCAGCCAAGCGCGTCCAGGTTGGAACACATCAGCTGTTAGTGGCCGTTCACTTCCCCCCTACTGACATATGTCCGGGGTATGATAATGAGGAAGAGACCGATCACATTGCACACGTTGCGGATGTGAATAAGTGAGGCCACAATAATGTGTGTGAAACTTTGTGATAGATCTGCAGACACCACAGAGGTGTCAGTTTCGACCAGTAGGCAGAGAGTCACGGGAAAATACCTGGAGCTATCTGAGAACATCTATGCGTGACTAAATGATTGGGATCATTAGATAAATAAGCACATCTTTATTGCTTTATACATATATCATTGAAATGGAACAACGAGAACAGACCGAGGATGATCAGTGGAAGCTTTCAAGGGCTTATTGACTGAATTAGAGGCACCAAAACAAAATTTAAAGACACATAAACCAAGACAACGTTAGTTTTACAAGTAAAAAAAAAAACGAAAAAAGAAAAAGAAAAGTCAGATGCATGAGCAATAGAACATTTCTGAGTTAGTTTCTTGACTTTACGACTCTTCTGCTTGTGGTAAACACCTCATAAGGAGTGACTCCACCAGCCAATTGCTGGTGGGTGATGCTGCATGTAAGGGGAAATTATATAAAGCCTTTTATGGATACAAAGAGAGCTGCGCAAAGTCTCATAAATAGCTCCAGCTGATGCGACTTGAGTCAGCTGATGGCTACAAGTTTAAAAATGAAAAAAATCTGGGGGGTGTGGAGGTGGAGCTTGCCAAACCACTGTAGCCAGTTTGTTTTTCCATTTCTGCTCAAGGATCTGCATTAGCCACATGACATACTGTAGAGTCAGGTAAAGTGAGCATGAATGGGTCAGGTTTTACAAGAACGAGTAATGTGTGGTATGAAGAAAAGGGATGGTTACTTCATCTGCTTTTAGCTTTTACCTTTAAAAACTGTTTCCAGTGTCAGTGACGTTCTAATGACGTTATTGACTCACAAGACACATGACTCACCTTCATGTTCCATTATTAATCAGATGTCTCTCAGTGAATATGTTTCTAATATTTTTATATTGTCCCTATCAAATCAAAAACAATATAGTCACAATTATTCTAATTTGTATTTGGTTTATAATTCTGGGCCATATTTTAGGGGTTTGTTATCTTGAGCGATAATATATAGCACATAAAATGATATGTTTATATATGTATACGCTTTTATTGGTCATGTAGAAAACAGTATGTAATTTCTATAACATTTCACATAAACATGACAGAGGTGGAAGTAAGCTGGTAGGTTTTCAAAGACTGCAACCCTTATTTTTACAACCAAAGAACCGAAATGGTACTTTGCATCATCTACGTGCTGTTGTTAACATGCATACAGCAGAAGTAGGTGCTCTATGAACTAAAAGGCAGAAGTTGCAAACTAAAGAACTAAGAAAACATTGTTTACTGGGTTCAACCACGCGACACCTCCTCTTCACAGCAAGTGATGCTCCTGTGGTCTGCGGGGGGGGGTGCACTAAACCAAAAACAGAAGTGCGTTTTGAAATGAGAAGTAATTTCTGATACATCGGTTGACCAACAACAGATATCTCCTTTGCACATAAGGCTTACTGCAGTAACCCTTTCTGACAACTCATTATCATAACAGCAAAGAATAAAATATTTAGCTTTTATTTCCCAATGCAGATTAAAACAAATCCACCAAAGACGATTATTATTGTAACATTATTTGTTAAAAAAAAAAAAATTATTGAAGTTGGAAGAAAAAAAAATAAGGATGTCAGAGTAAGAACAGACTAAGAATATAAATAAATGCACGATCACATCATGAACTGTTGGATATCCTAAAAACATCACTACTTTTTCACATTTCCTAAGGAGATAAATATGAGATACATTATAAGAGATCTATACGAAATAAGAAAGCACTGGAGCAGGACTTTCATGCAGTAGACGAATTTTCCTCACTGGGCTCTGAAAGAGGAAAAGAGCAAAACATGAGCAAACTTCCTTTCAATTGATAAGAGTTGGTTTCTTCCTTTGCAACAAAATAACTGCAATCTTTTACTCAGTAAGCGATCTTTGGGCCTTATTGAGGTTGCGTCAGGAGGAGGAGGAGGAGGGAGTAAAAATGCTTACGGTACCTTACCTGTCCATGTTCGGTAAACAGGAAGCTTGAGAGCAGGGTGCGTGATTTCCACGCAGACTCTCAAGCGTGCGTTCTCGTTTTCTTTCGGACCCCTGCTCAAGATGACCTTGTTGATGTGCAGCGCGCTGGGGTCGTCCTCCCTTTCTTTGTCGCTGTCCTCGTCCACGTCTGACGTCGAGTCCCTGTCTATGTTGTTATTCTCTCCGTCCACGTTTTCGTCGATGTATTCTATTCCTTCGGTGTCGGGGTCTGTGACTGCCGCTTTTGTTTCTGCAAAGTAATTACAGTAAAAAATAATAAAGCTCCACCAATACTCATACAGAGCTGCACAGGATATGAGCTGAGCTATATTTCTGATCTCCTGCAGCTGAATCAAATAAGTACGCCACCTTCTCGAAAATTTAAAGTGAATATTTGAATGCAATAGACACATCAACAAAAGAGATTGGCTTATATTAAACACTGTAATTGATCACAGTGTTTATTTTCTTTTTAAGAAGAAACCCAGAAGAGAATATTCTGCAACTCTTAGACTACTAGATCCATAGACAGTATAAAACGTGGATGTAGCTTTCCGGGCTGGAAAAATCAGGCTTAAACCTGCATTCTATCTAAAGGCCACCAGATGGCGATAGATGTGGTCGCAAAAAGACTTCCAGTCTTATAGAAGTCAATGGCAAAACAGCTCCCCGACTTTACCTTTGTAAACACTTTCCTGCTGAGTTTAAGGCTCAGACATTCGCCTTGGGTTATATTGAATAAAAATTAAGTTTATTTTGTAAATTTTGGTCATACTATGCCATCAAAGGGAGGATTATCTATGGTATGAAACCACATGCTCATTGTATAATGAGCTGTCAATCATAATCAGCCAATGAGTGTGCAGTTTTGCAGTCAGACCCACCCCCTCCTTGTTACATCCAGTTTTTTGCAACCAAGATGGTGGAAATGCTAATCTTGAGGCGTCATACTTTCATACTTTCTATGACCAGATCAGAGGATACCACTGAATTTGTCTCCTGAACTCTTTGCTGTTCTTCATAAAAAGAATGAATTTTTTATATATTTTTATATATGTATATATATATGTATATATATATATATATATATATATATATATATATAAAAATAGGTATATAAATTATTGATAAGTACTTATTGCATGTCCATTTGTTTGTCTCTTCAGCAGTTTATTTGTTTGACTTGGCAGGCTTGTGGACATCTCCAGTGCGCACACACTTTTCAGTTCTCTCTGTCCTTCATCTCCTATCTCCTCCGTCTCACTGGACACCAATGGCAAGAGAGTGGGTCCTCCTGCTGACCACAGTAATTTGGCCTTAGGGTGACCTCCCTTCAACAAGAGAGAGAACACACCTACGCCTTCGCTGCTCCAACAGACCGAAGCTGATGGAGGAATGGATGGAGCGACTGAGGAAGAAAGGAATACAGACAGCTGTTGGAACGTCGTCAAGATTTTAATCATGCAAGATTTTAATCATGCAAGATTTTAATCGTGCAATTTAAAAAGCAGGTAAAAGTGCCCACAGTCACTCATACCAACATCAGCATTTTTCCAGTGTCTCTCAATCGGCTCCTGTATGGAACAGTGCTCCACTCTACAAATAATCCCTCCTCTTTTATCTTTTTTGTCCTGATTTGTTGCCCTTCTCTTCAGAGTGGCTGTTGCCCTGTAGAGTCTGGGGTGAGTCTGTATGGGTCCCCATATCTCTCCTCCATCTATCACCTCCTCCTCCCTATCATCTTGCTCTCCCTCCCTGAATCTGAGCCAAGTCACCAAAATGTTCGGAGGGTAGAAATCTGTGACTTCACATCCCAGAGTTTGATCTTGGGTAATGGTGGAGCTAACAATTTCAGACACACATGGCCTCCTGATGAATCCTGTTTGGGATAAAAATGAACAATTAATCTTTGACTTTTCCACTTATAACCTTACACTGAACGCATATTTCATCCCTCATCCTTACCTCTGGTCTCTCGCGTGATTGGCTGCTTCAGGGCAATGTGGTGGATGCTGACCCACACTTTAGTGGCTCCCTTCTCCAGTTCAACACGGGGAAGTTTACACTGGCTGTAGGCTGAAAAGAATCCCTCAGAATTTGGCCGAGGGGAGGATGAGGCCTGGGACGCCACGGGGCTGAGCTCACCGCCCTGGCAGAACCAGCGGAAAGTAATGACGTCTGGATGGAAATGTGATGCCTTGACCGTCAGGCTGATGACATCTGGAAGACAGAAATTTCATCAATGTAACCTCTTGCGAAAAGGTTCATTTTAAATACACAATTTAAAAGAATAACTTATTTGAATTACCTGAGTCCTTTTGTGTTTCTGCCAGCTGTATTTCTGACACCTCTGGAGGAGCTGAGTCACAAAACATATGAGAGCTTCTGTTGCAGAAATTGTAAAAAAATAAAGCGAATAATAGGGAAAAATAAAAGGTACCCCTTTTTAATATGATCCATGACTAAGGGCGTAATTACCCTGTAATTAAGTCTAATTTCAAGATATTTTATTTGAAATTACGCAGTACTTAAGATTACTTACAATATAATCTGTGTCTCCTTTCCTGTAAAATAGTTGTAATTTCAAATAAAATACCTTGAAATGACACTTAATTACAGGGTAATTAGTCACGGGCTGTATTATAAAGTGTTACCAACAAAACTTGTTCTTACACAGAATTGTAAACTTCTCCGACACCCTCTCCTCCACGATCTTGTCCTTGCCTATGTAGGATACCTGACACTTAAACACAGCACCCTTGTGGACTGAAATCTGGGGGATGAAGGTGAGCGAGGAGATCAGCTGCTGAGTGCCGTTTTTGGTGGAGTGCAGCGGTCCCTGAGAGTGCAGCTTGTAGTAACCCATTTCACCTCTGGAGGGGAGCAGAGGACTTTTCTCTGACACTGGGGAGGTGAGAGTTAGACCATAGGGGAGATGGATGGTGATTAGGGGGTTACAGAGGCAGTTAAAGTTAGCTTTGGAAGTTCCTGTGAGTGTAAGGTTGTAAATTGTTAGAAGAATCAATGTGTTAAAGAGAGAGAGAGAAAAAAAAAAAACGATGTTAAAGGGTGGTTGCAAGGAAAATCAATTATGTGTGGCATCGTCACTTTAATCCAAATGCTTTTTATTTCCCAGTTCCCAAACAGCTGGTTTCCATCCCCAGAATAGCTTTAAAGATTGATGCTCCTGTGCTTTAAAAATGTGCAACTTAACTCCTTCACCCAAACAATATGTGGAACAGCTGGGACAATATGTGGCAGCACAGAGTGAGGCTTCAGAGGACAAAAAAAAGCAGAATATGAGGCATCCTACCTGCGAGCGAGGTGTCAATGATAGGGGTGTCATTGAGGAACCATGTGGTCTGGACTCTGTCCACCCTCCTGCCTTCAATGCTCAGTGACACCCTGCCCTTTTGACCTACTATAACATGGGGAGGGAGGATGATCCCTGACACACTGAGAGACTTCTGTTTCTCTGTAAGAGGTAATAAAAAGATTTAGTGAGAGAAAAGGAGAGTTAAGGTGGCAGCCAATTTATTATATCCATTGTATTGTTTAATGCTTTTAGTTTTACTATAAAGAAGATGGTTTCTTGGAAGCTACATGGGATCCAATGACAAATGTGAGGATTGTGAAGATTATTCTGCTTCACAAAACTTTTCTTGGCTTTTCTCAGGTATGTGTATTTTGGTGAAGAAGAAAAATAATACTGTTTCCTCTCTAAAAAAGGAAGCGGACATTTTTGTACAAACTTAGTTCCTCCTCCTCCAATAATGCTACTAAATGTAACATGAGTAATGTTGCTAAATGTAACATTACTGGAGTGTAGAATAGTGAAGTTGCAGCTGACGGTGCATTCATAGACCCCCTGCAGATCAGTGATATAGGATGCAAATAGACTTTGCATCATTTCTTCAGTGCCTTGAGTATCAAAAACCTGCCACTGCTTTTGCTGCATGGTAAGCTTTGACTCACCGTCTCTTCTCCTCCAAGAAAAGCCAAAGCAAAGCAGGAAGACCAGCACTATAGAAATGCACATCATAGCCACAGCTGCTTTGGCCGAGTTATTCAACACTGGAGCCTCATCTGACAGGAAGCAGAGAGAGGAAATTATCACATTATTCAAACAAGGACTGCCATTAAGAAAACTATTTGAGCTGTGCTTCTCAGGCAGCCGGACTTGTTTATATACTGTCTTCTTTTTTTGAAAAAAAAAATCAAACCATCATGCTTTACATTGTTACGACCTTGTGAGTGACACAGTTGAAACAAGGTCATACCCCGAGGATCCAGTCTGTCCAGGTGTGCTGAGCTACTGACAGGATTCAGCAAACCAGGCTGTTTTACAGCACACTCCACCTTCCCACGTTGCCCCCTCTGCTCGGGGCTCAAAGTATAATAGCGTCTGGTTTTGTAGGTCCCATCTGGGTTCTGCTCAGTGACAGACGGGTTAGGGAGGGCCGTGCCATTTTGAAACCAGGACACAGACACTTCCTCTGGGTAGAAACTCTCCACGTCACAGTAGAGAGTGAGAGGAATGTTTTTGGAGGTTGTTGGCAGGACAGAAAGTCTAATAGTGGAGGGATCTGACGACAGGCAAAGAAAGTATTAAAATAAAAGGTTTTGGTTTTGTCACAGGTTTAATCAGATTAAATGATTCAAACAACAGAACAGCAACGTTATCAAAGTCTATAATAACAGAAGTACTTTTACAAGTCATGGTTAATGAGGTCAATCATATGGAAACAGTGTCTTTGTGTGACTCACAGGTAACATTAAGCCGGAAATCCAGCTCTTGATAGTTGCCACTGTGCAACACTTTGCAGCCAAAGGTCACATTTTGGTCCTCACGGGAAGGGTAGAAGGTTAGGTTGCCCACAGCTCTGTAGTACCCGTCTGGGGTCAGTTCATCTTCGACCTGGTATGGAGGTTGAATCACTTGCCCGGCTCTGGTCCAGGAGAAAGAGACAGGTGAAGGGTAGAAACCATCTGCATGGCATTTGAGCTGGGTCTTTGTTTCCAACACCACCCAGTGCTGAGGAACTGATAGAGCGGGAGAAGCTGAAGGGGGGCAAGAAGAAGAGATTGATTTGAGCTGTGTAGTAGATTCAAATGCATAATCAAATTGAAAATTAAAACCACAAGAACAGAACCAAGACATACCGAGGATACTAAATGTAACATTACTGGAGTGTAGAATAGTGAAGTTGTAGCTGACGGTACACTCATAGACCCCCTGCAGATCAAGACTGGCTTTGAGGACGACCAGTGAAAAGTCCCCATTGATGAAGTCAGTGGGGTCCCAGCTGAAGCCTTCCTTTATTTGCTTCGGTGCTTTTCCAAATGAGGCGATTTCAGAGGCGTTTTTTATCCATCTGACTGTGATTAGAGACTGGTTTATATTATCCCCTGTAGCAGAGAGCGTGCCATTGCAGGGGAGGGTTGCGTTTGTATTTGGACTGGCCTGAATTTCACTTGAAGACACTAAAAGCAGAAAGAGACAGAGAGAAAATAAAGAACAGAGCTCATCAATCAATCCTCCTTATTGCAACACACGAGCCCTTGTAAAATGAAATGCACCTTTTGTATGTGATTATTTATTGGGTCTGCATTTCAACAAATTTTTGTTTTTACAAATCCGTTCATGACCAAACAAAGGGTGATTAAATATTCAATAAAAGTTTTCAATGTACTTTTTAAGAAGTGTCATGACTTGAGTTATTTGGTCACTTTTAAGTCTTGTCATGCAACATGTGGGAAACAACTTCTTCTTTAGAAAGAAGAAATATCACAATCTTTCTCTTACAAGAGAAAACGTTGTCGTCTAACTGACTGCTGAATCAGTTAGACAATCCTATGACCCTTTCCTGCTCTCACTGCTGCAAAAGACAAACAAATTATTTTTTTTTTTTAAAGCAAAATTAAGCCAGGACATAAACACACAAGTTGTGGATATTGTTTGGCAAAAGAGACAAAATTGCCCCGAAGTCTTTTTTAATGTGTTTGATTCAATTACATAATAAATGTCATTAGAAAGCAACGAGAACAAAGTAAAACTGCAAAAGCAAATATCTGTGTAAGGCTGAGAAAATAACACGTGTCCAGTTTTTTGACTTAAATTGAATAAACAGTGAAATGCATTTTGCATTCTTTCTTCTCATCCCTACGAGTGAATCAGTAATCTGAGTACACCTTATTGAATCAGAGTAAGTACAAGGCCTTTAAGGCAGGTCTGGCAATCCAGTCAGCTTAATTAGTAACTAGCACAATAAACACTTGTTGGCAGGTTTAACACAAAGCAGTGGAAAACTTTCTTCAGTGTGAAGCACTTATTTACACCTCTTGTTAAGTGTGATAGATGGGCCAATCAAAGCAGATTAACGGGTAACCGAAGAATGAAGGTCAAAAGACAGTGCTAATGCTTTTGACGTGTCTATTTTTACTTCAAAGCAGTTCACAGCAAAATCACACTGATGCACCAAAGAGGTTATTTTCCATGCAGTGCTTCAAATAGACAGAAATTTATACTCACTGAAGTCACATCGAACACCAAGTCCAGATCATTTGGGCCAAATGCAAATCATTTAAACTGGGAAGAAATAAATGTTGTTGGATAATTGAAAGAAATGTTGCATGGTTTGCAGCTGTGGGGTTTATATATTCATGTAGTCTGCAGAGGGATTTTTTTTTTTCCCCTACAGCTTGGAACAAAAACCCTCAGGGTTCACATAGTGGACAAAGATTTACTTTGCAATACTAGATTTATGTTACTTTCACTGTGATAGTATATTTTCTAGAAATTCGACTGTGACGCATTTTGTGTAATGGCCTGTTAATGCTGTGTTGTTTCACACGATTAAGCTGAATCAAACACCAAACTGAAGCACTCCGCTACATATTATAAATCCAACAGCCACATTGGGCAGCACTGGTCACACTGGCCTAATATGACTACAGAAAAGGCTACATGAATATTAAAAATCACTAATGTCCCACTTAATGCATTGGCATATTGTTCTGTCTTGATATACACTGTGATTTAAACCAGAAATCAACACAAAATAAAGGTCAGGTGGATGCTGACATGACAACACATTGAATATGTTTAACATGTACCATGTATACTTCTACTCCCATCAAGTAAACCACTAAAAGATTTACACAAAGCCCACCTGATGTAGCCCACTATCCCCTGGTCAGCTCATACCAAGTCATTTGCCAGAGTAAAATCAGTGCAGCCTCTGTAACCAGCCTGTGAGTTCAACGACACAGTACTCACCACGCTTTATCAAAGTCAGGAGGACAACATAGACGAGGACTTTACACCACATGGTTAGGCTTGTCTTGACATCGACTTCTTATCATCGGATCTTTTTCTCGTCTTTTATAGAGCTACAAGGTGACAGTGGGCGGGATTGTCCTGCAACTCGGGAAATAAGAAATATCGTTCCTGGGCCTCATGGGTGAAAGAAGGCCTCTGATATATGTATGTCCTCCAGAACAAGCAAGCCCCGAAGAACAACGGAGTGAAAATGGGAGAGAGGAAAAAGGAGGGAGATGTGCAGGGATGCACAAGTGGGGAAACTGGTCACTTAAAATTCACATGGGCCTCAGGCCAAGGTTTCAGGGCTACTTTACATTGGTGCAGTGTTGCCATGAACAAACGGAGTGAGTAATCCCACTGAGCTTGTGTGGGCAAACACTCAGGCAAGACTACAACTCTTCTCTATTTGTGGAAGGCTTAGTTTGCCCTTGCATTTTGTGAAGAATAGGAGGTTCTTTTTGCCCCTCTGTACATGCCCCCTGTCTCTTCAGTCAGCCCCTGCTACGATCCTCTGATAATATTTAACCAGAACAAGCGCTTGATGTTTGAAGAAAAAAGGTGTTGTCTGTTTAATCCCCCTCTGAACAGTCATTAACTTGATCAGGAGTTTAAATTGTTTGACTTTGCACTTTAATTGGTCTTAACACACACACATCAGTCAGGGTTAATTTCTTATTCGGAGATCTCCAAGGATATCTGCGTCACTGAGCTGAAGTAGTGTCTCTGTCAGTTAGTTTTTTTCTGCTGTACTTCGCTTTAGGCAGAAACAAAAGTGAGACCTGAAAGTGTGATTAATGTGTCCCAGTTCCTTGTTTGTCTCGAACCTGTGCTCACATCCAACTCTTTGTGACTGAACCTTGTGTTTTCTCTTCTTTCTTTGCCTGATGCATGAGGCTTAAAGATTGAGTGAAGAGGAGGGACGTGTGAGTTTGGATTGAAGGAATGAAGTTATTCAACTATTGTGAGGATTTTTTGGTTTTGTCCCGTGGATGTTCTAATTCAATGTAATTCAAGGTAATTCAATGTAATCATGACATCAGCAAAAACTTGAAATTGTTGAAGTATGAGGAAAATATGTACATGATTTGAATACAGGTAGTGATGGATAAAATAAAATAAAAAAAAGTCAACTTTATAAAGGCTTTTACAGTGTGTGCATAATTATTTATTAAAACAGCACTCATTCCCAACTGATCAGAACGTTTGGAAGTAAGAATAATAAAAAAAATGCCACAATGGTGATTAGTGTATTGTTTTACACTCTTATTAAACACAAACAATTTTATATTAAGGGTCAATGTGTTTTCAGTCCTATGACAAATAAGGAGAAAACTACAACACTGTAAAACACAGAGATTTTGAGAAACATAGGTGACTGTACAGATGGGTGACCAATTAAAGTAAAAACCTGAACTCCTCTTCCTACAGCGAAGGGATTTAGTGACTCTGTTTTGCTGCGTCATGGCACCTGCTAGTGGGTGGGATATATCCGGGAGCAAGTGAACATTTTGTCCTCAAAGTTGATGTGTTAGAAGCAGGAAAATTGGGCAAGCATAAGGATTTGAGCGAGTTTGACAAGGGCCAAACTGTGATGGCTAGACGACTGGGTCAGAGCATCTCCAAAACTGCAGCTTATGTGGGGTGTTCCCAGTCTGCAGTAGTCAGTATCTATCAAAAGTGGTCCAAGGAAGGAACAGTGGTGAACCAGCAACAGGGTCATGGGTGGCCAAGGCTCATTGACGTGGGGAGCAAAGGCTGGTCCGTGTGGTCTGATCCAACAGACGAGCTACTGTAGCTCAAATTTCTGAAAAACACCAACAATAGGCACATGAGCATCAGAACGGAGCAATGGGAGAAGGCGGCCTGGTCTGATGAATCATGTTTTCTTTTATATCACGTGGATGGCTGGGTGCATGTGGATCACTTACTTGGGGAACACCTGGCACCAGGATGTAATATGGGAAGAAGGCAAGCCGGTGGAGGCAGTGTGATGCTTTGGGCAATGTTCTGCTGGGAAACCTTGGGTCCTGCCATCCATGTGGATGTTACTTTGACGTACCACCTGCCTAAGCATTGTTGCAGACCATGTATAATGCGCCCTGACACAAAACAAAAATGGTTCAGGAATAGTTTGAGGAGCACAACAACAAGCTCGAGGTGTTGACTTGGCCTCCAAATTCCCCAGATCTCAATCCAATCGAGCATCTGTGGGATGTGCAACAAATCCGATCCACGAAGGCCGCACCTCACAACTTCCAGGACTTAAAGGATCTGTTGCTAACATCTTGGTGCAGATACCACAGCACACCTTCAGGGGTCTAGTGGAGTCCATGCTTCGATGGATCAGGGCTGTTTTGGCAGCAAAAGGGGGACCAACACAATATTAGGCAGGTGGTCATAATGTTGTGCTCTTCCAGCTATCTCTGTTCTGTAAGACAGCATGAACCCCTTTACATGGGGTAATAAAAGTCTACTGAGCCTGCTAGCTGGTGGAGAATGCAGCTTACTGGCTAGAGAGATATCAACTGACAACAGCCATTCGGTTGGCTCATAACATCTGAGACAGGTACATTATGCATCTCAAGTTCAGTGTGCAAAAGAAAGATATTTTGAAAATGAAATGGAAAGAAAAGAGAGAATTAGAAAAACACATTCCCAGTTCCATACACATATTTTCCTGATCACACACACGCGCATTGTATTTAGCTTGCATACAAATACACACACATACTCGTTCTTAGACCTATTTTTCTCCATAAAGTCCAGATTTGTGTGGTATCACTGCATAATTCCCATTATAGTGGTGTCAGGTTTGGTTTGTAGCATCTGAGTGGCTTAGCTGTCTTAGCGGCAGGATTCCAAACCAGCTTTACTGTTTCTCTCCCAGAAAAGCCCTGTTTCATGTGGACTGACTTGTACACTGCTGGTGTACTATCAGCCACTGTTCAACAGGCTGTCTGCTACTGTAACTGAATAAGTTTGGTTTGGTTTGGAAATACATTTACAGATGATCATTTAGCATGGAGCATGGTCATAGTTTTAGCCAAAATAAATATTTTTAGTTTGAGTTTCGAGATTTAGTGACATCTAAAGTTATATAATGCATAAAGGAAATTTACTGTACTATTATTACGTAAGCTGAAATGACTGAAAGCTCACTCATTCCTTAAGCTGTGTCCACATTGGAAGCGATTCACTTGTTGCACATTGCTTTGAAGCTGGTGTCCAGTCGCTTAAAGACATTCCAGGTTCTGGGTGCCTAGGTAATGCTAATGTATGTCAATTCATCGCTCTCATTGGTAGTCATTTGCTTGGAAGTAAAGAAAAGTTTAGCTCAGGTCCCACCCAGTTCCGGTCGCCTTTGGTTATTTTGCCTGTAGTCGCGTGAAGTTGTGGAATTAATTTTCTATGGTTGCCGCGTTGCTTCCAGTGTGGAAACAGCTTTAGGCTCCATTAGAAGTTGTTCTTGAGTTTTAAGTGATGTCATGCATTAATATTCTGCTGATAGGTCAACTCTAAAGTTCCAAAACAACTAAGCAGCAGACCTAGTGTTGAGATTGTTTCGTTCACTGCTGTTTCCAAGATGAAGGAAATGTCTTTGGAATGTCTTTAAGGAATGTCTTTGGAATGTCTTTAAGCTCAAATTTTATCCCAGCATGCTAAGGGAGAACATACGGAGGCTTGCTCAGTATCCCTTGACATGACCAGTATGTTAAAATGTAACAACAAGGGGTATTAGGCGGACTGATTACCAGACAGTTAAATTCCTCAAACAACAAAACTCCAATATGTAGAGTATTCCAGCAATATTCTCAGATCCAGCTGTGTGCCACTTTTCCTCATCTGCTAGTGTTAACACTCTTAGGAAATGCAAGTTACTCCATCTTGTTTGTTGTTGCTAAAAATAATAATTTTTCCCCACCCTTATCTGCTAAGGCATAGCTGAGGCAACATTGGTGGTTTGAAAGACAGATATTCTGCACTTTACACAATTTTCTACCTTAACAGTGGTAACAAAAGGAGCAAGAGCTAAGATCGCTGACAACAACTTATCCTAACATTTTGGCCCTATAAACCGCAACGTGCAGGACAAGGTGGTCTGGGAGTACTGCCATATAACTCTAGCTGACCTGTAAATTAAGTTTTTCTTTGAGGTTGCACTTAGGATTAGTGAAAAGATGTGTGAAAAAGGCTCACTCTACATGTATAAATTGGCACTCTTTCTTGTCTTATCTTTCTGACTTTATGTATGTAAATTATGTTTTGAGGAGAGAATATAAGGTAAGCAGTTGTCCTTTAACAATGCATTCTCTCACATTACAGTAGAATGATTACTTTTTCTTTAAGAGTTTACAATCTAATATTTAGTAACTGAATTACATTTACTGATTCCACTATCCCTTACTGTGAGTTAATGCTGGATGAAGTGTTGATATTGACATTCAGCTGATTGGTTCAGTAATAACTGGGCACCACAGAATTTCCACTTATGAGCCTGTCAACTGTGCACTGGATATAGTGGATGCACTTAAACACAATCTTTTTTGAAGCATTTGATGACTCTTACAAAAATCTGTGTGTCTCTGTTTTAGGGCTGGGTGATTTTTTTTCCATGGTATGATCATTCTGTTGCCCCCCCTGGAGAATGCCAGTGACAGATATCATTGCTGCTGGGGAGATGGGGGTTAACGTGCACCCATTAAGGTCGTACTATACGTCCTCGAAAACGAACACTGTGTGACCCAAACACAAGCACACAAAAAAGGGTACAGGGCTGCTGATGAGAAAGAGAGAGACACATAGAGGAGTTATTTTCCCACTGTCAGCATGGAAAGAAAGAATGTAGCTGTGCAAGAATGTAGGCATGTTCACAAAAAACAATGAAGAATTTAGCCAACTGGAAGTTGTGATCATAAGTAGGCAGATATAGTTAACAGTTAAAATAGTGTTAAGACCACAGACAGTATAAAAGATGGACACAGCTTCTGGGTCTGAAAAGTGAAACCATGGAATTGCCTTAAACTTGCATTCCTTATAGTGGCCACCAGGAGGGATAGCTGTGGTTGCAAAAATACTTCTGGTCCTACAGAAGTCTATGAGAAAACAGGTTTCTGAGGTGACCTCTGTAAACACTTTCCTAATGAGTCTATGGGTTTAATCATTCATTAAATTCAGTAAATCTTGATCATCCTATAGTTCAGAAAGCAGTGTATAACATACAATTTTGTGCTACTCATCTTTTAATCTTTTATATATGCTGACAGCCTCTGGCCTGAACCATCAGTCTTCCTGGACATTTTCACCTTTCTGCACTCCTTGCACTCCTGCACTCACTGAAGAATTGAAAAATCTAATTACTTACCGAATATCATCTAAATATTTACTTTTTAGCACTGACAATCACAAATAGTGGATAGAACAATTCCTTTAGCAAAAATGGCAATATAACACAATGAAAATAGCTCTCTACACATAAAACTGTATTACTGGTAAACTGTACATAAAGTAAGTATCAAAAGTAAAAGTACTTATTCTGCAGAAAAAAAAAATCTTCCCCATCAGAGTTACATGGATTAATATTACAGATGTTAAAGGTTGAGTTCTTTTTAAATACTTATATTTTGTTTAATCTACAGTAATACATAATATTCTGTAGAATTATTAAACAGCTTATAGTGAGCTCGGAAACACAGAAACATCTTGATATACAAAAAGTATATTAAAATATATTAAAATAAAATATTAAAATAGGAAAAAAAATACAGCTAAATTAAAAGGCTTGGGCACTGTGTGACATAGTTAACTGACAATATCTACAGGGGGACTAAAAATATTAATTAAAAATTAAGGTGGTGTATTACCAAAACAACTGATTAATCTTAATCAACCCAGTTATTTCTCATACATGCTAATCTGAAAATGCTGGTGGAGCCTGTACCTGTCTTCCATAAGTCTCTCATTAAAGAGGTTTATCCACAATGCAAATGCACAAACTACCAGAAAAAGCTGCTGGTCCCTTGGCTTGCCCAGCTCAAGCCATTGTTAAAGGGACATAGACATACACATCACAATGCTGGCCCTATGCGGATTCCAATGAATCACAGTCAAGAAGAGTTAAGCCTGCTTCCAGAGACAACTATCCAACTGCAGCCACAAGATGGCAGTAATTTAAAGGATGGATGTAAACAGGGGAGAAGCTTTATGGTAGAACGCCATTTGAGATGAAAGGAAAGAGATTGCTTTCAGTCTCTTTGGTACATTTTAATTGATGTTTACTTTTATATTTTACTTGGCAACCATGCCCTGACAGAACGCCACTGCAAACGAGGACTATGTGGGGTATGGTCATTAGCTAATGATTTGTGATTGACAAATCATTAGCCAGTGAGCATGTGGTTTCACTGTCACAGCCACCCCCTTTCATCACATCTGGTTCTGATTTAATATCAAAACAACAGAGAGAAATGTCCTACTTATTTTTTCTTTCATTTTGAAATTGGTCAGTGTGGCCACTCCCTAAAGTAGTGGTAAAACGTGGACATGAATGGCATGAAAGTATAATGAAGCACATTTTTATTTGAGCTAATCCATTATATTGATTGATATATTAATTGACACGATCCTATTGTATGTCTGTTCCCCAACCTCCACCTTCCACTGTCGCCCCCCCCCACGTTCAAATAGTTATAAACGGTAAAGTTTTTTTTACAGTTTACAGACTGATTTTTTTAGCTTAGAGTTGGCTCTGAGTTGTGACTACATAATTCTAGTTTGTGACTAATAGAAAGAATGATTGCTATGATCATTACAGTGACCCTGTAATGAAATAGGGAAGTAGGGAAGTGTCTAACATTTGTGTGTGTGTGACACAGAGACAGGGAGACAGAGAGAGTGAGAGACAGACAAGCAGACAGACAGACATGAATGGAGTTTCTGGCATAAAATCTTAAGTTAAATGTCACACCTGTCTGTCACAAAACACACCTGCACTCACTGACGTTTCTGGTCTTACAGGCTGACATTTACACACCTCAACAGACTACCACACACGTGTATCACCGCATGAGGACACATGCACAGACATGCACAAATATGCCTGTACATTTGCAAACAAGGCTAAAAGGTGAAATCTAAGCACCTATACTACTGCAACTCAAAAATTAAAATATTGTGAAAAAGTTTTTTTTATTATAATTTATTTCAGAAAGATAAACATTAATACATTTCATATTAATCACACATAAATTCTATTTCAAGGCTTTTTTGTTCTCATGAAAATTCAGAGGCCAAAAGGACCTGGGGGTACCCAGTTTATTTACTGCTTTTAGAAAATATTCTAATAACTTAAGATACTACATTTCTAAGGCCTCAGTCACACAGTCCTAGAGACCGGTTGGCAACCCACTGGCAACCTCTCATCATTGGGGCAAAATGTGCACACAATCTGTTGGCAAGCAGTTGCTGGCTGCCACTGGGTGATCACAGTCGCAAAGAGGAGGCTACACCAAAAACCTACTTGTGATTTCTTTGGTCATAAGCAGATTGACACGATCACCTGTAGTTCTCATGGAAAACGCCCACTTGTCTGCAAACATCTGCTTACTACCCACCGAGTGGTAGTGAAACTTGAAAAACTAGAACCACAGAATGTTTGAATTGTAAAAGTAAAAGTAAAAGTTGTGCCTGAAACCAAGACGTTTCAAAAGACACAACTTTTACTTTGAAGGCAAATGGCCTCCGTTTCCAGTTTGCTTATATATAAACTTAGCACAAAAAGTAAGGAAATTTGTCTTTGGTCGATTATTTATTTGTTGTAACAAATATAATCTTATATCGTTGGAAAGCCTGTTTATTTCCCCTTAAATGGTGCCACATTTGTAAGGTAAATGCATTTGTGGGTTGATCAGTAGTTGAGTATGTGGGTTGCACCCATGAAAAACTTGCCAGATCTTCTCTGCCAATGCCAAACAGCTTATTCTGCTATTGACTGTATTTTGAGCTTTGGTACCCCAGGTGCTGACAATCAGGTGCCTGACTGTTGCCTGATTAGCAGCACCTGTGAGCATGGATCCTGCTACAGCGGTCAGTTGGTGTCTGCTCCAAGCATGTCACGTTTGACTGATCAGTTCCATATGAAGGGGGACGTCAGAGAGAGGCCGTGAAGTGGGCGTCCTAAGAAGATGACACCATAAGAAGACAGTTTCCTTACTCTTTCAGCCGTCAGCAGTCTTCTACAGATTTGCAGTCAAGGTTTGCAGGACAATATGGCTGACGGCTCTCTACCCAGACAATCTGGAACACACTCCGGTCTCAATGGGCTGCCAGGAAGCCAGCCATGACTGCCCTTCACTGTCAGGCCCGTTTGCCCTGGTGTTGGCAACATGTGCACTGGAACCTGAAAATATAGAGGAATGTTATATTCAGTGATGAGTCCAGATTCTGCCTACAGCAGTTGGCTCATAGGGTCAAAGTGTGGAGAAGATGCAAAGAACACTGCTGATTGCTGCACCGATAGGGTAACAGCTTTTGGTGGAGGCAGGGTGATGGTGTGGGGTGGCATCTCCCATACTGGAAAAACAAGGCTTGTCATCATTGGAGGCAATCTCAATGCAGAGATATCGAGATGAGATTCTGCAACCAGTGGCAATTCCATATCTCCAGAGTCTGGGACCAAACTCTATCCTCCAAGATGACAACGCTCGCCCCAACAGAGCAGGTTAATCAGAGACTACCTCCAGAATTTGGGAGTGGAGAGGATGGAATGGCCTGCCTGCAGTCCTGACCTCAACCCCATTGAACACTTGTGGGATCAGCTTGGGCGTGCTGCTCATGCCAGAGTGACCAACACAACAACACTGGCTGACTTGTGACAAATGCTAGTTAAAGAATGGGATGCTATCCCACAGCAGTGTTTGACCACTCCGATTTTTTGCCAAGAAGCATTGTTACAGCAAAAAAATAACTGACCGAACCCAAATTTCCTTACTTTTTGTGCTAAGTTTATGTGTGTGTGTGTGTGTGTGTGTGTGTGTGTGCGCGTGTGTGTATAGATAGGTAGATAGACAGAAGAATCTAATAACTGGTTATGCCACCCTTGGCAGCAAGAACACTGCAATCAAGCGGTTGCGATAACTGGCAATGAGTCTTTCGCATCTCTATGGAGGAATGTTGGCCCAGTTTTCTTTGCAGAATTGTTTCAATTCATCCACATTGGAGGGTTTTCGAGCATGAATGCTCTGTTTAACCTTCTGTACCCATAGCGGCTGTGGTCAGCCGCCTTGCATTTTCCCCATAACAGTCAGCCGGCGTGTTTCTACTACTGTTTGTGTATAAAAAAAGTTTTGTATAGACTCTATTTTAACACTTACCAATAAATCAGGAATAAAAACTGAATATGTGACAAACATTTTGTGATATTTTACGTTTTTACCCTTGAGTCACATTTATCTAGTGAGTGTAGGCTGTCAGATCACTGTTTACCACTGCCGGGTGTGGAGCATCCA
>VUQS01076650.1:6530-49404 GCA_015108495.1 Heterochromis multidens
CCCCCCCCCCCCCCAAGCCAGGACCCAACCGTTGACCCACCATCATCCTCACAGTTACGACTCTAGCACATGCATACACACAAGTTCAAGTGTACTCATGCACTCGCAACCAACACACAGATGAATGTATTCTTTGAGAAGTTAATACTGTTCAGCAGCTGGATTCTGATGAACGAGCTGTATTCAGTCTTTGTGCCCATTGTCTGACAGAAAACTTTCTTTCAGATGGCCAATTGTGTTTCAAGAATTGGAGATCAATAAGGAGTGATTGGCTTCCTATAGAATCAAATGTGACCAAATTGGTGCTCACAGATGACCAGTTTGTCCCGGAAGCCCAAAGCAGTTGATAAAGAGGTTCTATTTAAGTATTAACAGTTGGTTTTTTTATATAAGAAATGTTATGGTAAAATGTGATTAGTATCACTTATGTGGTGAAAAGAGACTTTGTGTATATCTGAAATATCTGCAGGATTTAAACACTGGAGGCGGAAAATCGGAGAAAAAAAAATGTGATAATGTACTCTACACAGAACTGTGCTACGACAAGTCATTTAAGGAGACTGTAAACCAGGGGTGGAGTCAAAAGAATTTCATTTCAGTGCACTTTGAATTAAACGTTAACAAGTTTGCGACCTGATTTGAAACGGAGTTGACTCCAACCTTGAAACGACACTGAAAACTACAGAGAAACAACAGAGCTGGCAAACAATGACGAGTTTATTGTTGAATGGAAACACTGTAAAAAAAAAAACTTTTTTCTCTGCTATCATGAGTTCAGAATGCTCAAGTCATTAAGCCCGGTTAAAGCCATAATCGTGCGTGTGCGTGTGAGTAAAATCATCACAGCTGTTTGTAGCACCGCAAAAAGCACATTCATTTGTGTGGCTGAAATAAAAAGGCAAATTTTTTCTTTTTTTCCTCCCCTGACACTGCAGCGGCTATGACATGGTTCCTCTGCTGCTGCAGCAAACAATCCAACTCTGATCTAAAAGGAAACTGATGAGCCGTGGCTGTTTCTGCATTACACGTCCCAGATTGTGGCTTTAACCAAATAACAGCCTTAAAACATTCAATTTTCTTTCATCTTTTTAACTTTAGCATTGCTTTGAGAATTGAAAAAAACAAAAAAAAAACATTCCTGATTTCTTAACGTATACTTTACCTGACTGCAATTTTATAATTGCTTGATTCTGAAGCCTCACTTGAGCATTCTTTTAGTAACAGTAATATCAATGTAGCGATGTATTCAATTACTGTTTTTGTTTTGTTTTTTTCATTCTGTTTTATCAACAGTAATGGCCTGAATTTATCATGTGTCAGAGAGTAGCAGAGCTCACCTTAGAATAAGACACAAACGAGCTGATGGTCAAGGTGACCAGTCGGCAGTGACCCCAATCAGCACTGCTATTCTTTGAACTGTGATGAAGAGAAACTGTGTTTTTGAAACAACAATGCCTAGAAAGTGGAAATAAACTGAGGTCCTACTAACTGAGAGAAATGACAATGAAGCATGCTACAAGGAAATCCTCAGTGGAAGCTTGTGTTATATTCTTCTAGTGAATGACTCAGGAGCAAGAGAGCAAAGCGAGAGAGACAGAGAGAAAGTGAGAGAGAGAGTACGCTCTACCATAGGATCTCTCAGAGGCTTTCTTTATTTTATTGTCAAAAAAAATTAAAATGAGCACAATAAAAATAGCCTTCCTTTCACTGTCTCCTTTCCCTGGAGAAACCATATAAATGCCACAAGTGCCAGAAGTATCACAGGACTTTCATTTCGCATTTAAGAGATGTTTGATGGATTACTGTTGCTGGTATAAATGCTTACAAGGTCAGTTTTCCCAGACTTTTACTAGTATAGCCATAGATGATTCTGGTGTGATCTGTTTGTGACAGGTTTGTGGACATTTCCGCTTTTATCTTAAGGTGAAGGCCAAAAAAAATTGTCTGTGGTTCTCAGTGTTGAAAATTTTAAGACATCTTCTTCCACAAAACTATACCAATTACTCTGGAAAATACATAAAACACGCTGTGGGAAGCTTTAAAATAGTTATACTGAAAAACGTTGACGGTGAAGTCTTTGGATCATCAGAAGTTTTATTCAGAAGCAAAATCTAACACAAATAAACAAATGTTCTCAAGTTTTAGGATATTTATCTCTCAGGCTTCTGCCTCCTTATATAGTGGAGGGAAATGGTATTATTTGTGGTGCTAATGTAACCCATTGTTGTCTGTGTTGTGTTCTGGCGTGAAATGATGAGACAGGAGACAGTACTGAATCTCTGGTTGTTTAGTTTCAACTGACTGAAACACAGAAATACAGAAAACCATGAGCTGTCAAGTTCAAAGACTAGAAATTGGCTGAGGTGAAGTCTAGAAGACACAAATGCTTCAAGATAAATGCTGGTATCACCATCCTTACTTGCCTACACCATAGACAGTGTGAGAGATGGACGTAGCTACCGTGACACCATCCACTGGTTTCTGAAGACCAGTTTTGAAGCCTTGAGCATTTCCGCTGTTGCCATCTTGGTTTTGAAAAACTAGATGTGATGAGGAGGGGCGGGTCTGACTGTGAAACTGCTTGATCATTGGCTTACAACTTGTCAATCACAAGTCATTAGCCAATGAGTTTACCACGGATAATCCTGAGAGTTTTTTTTATTTAAACACAGTATAACCAATATTTACAAACAGGCTTCATTTTTATTCAGTATGACCATAGATGTAGTTGTAGTGGGAGATGTTCCAAAATCTTGGTGCCACAGACTGAAAGGGTCAGTCAACCCTAGTCTTCAATCTTGTACAATGAACAACTAACAAATTCTGAGCCTGTGAACAAAGACTGTGAGTAGCAGTGTATTTAGTAAGAAGCTGGGATACATAGTTTGGAGCATGTCTGTTTAATGCTCTGGTTGTGAGAACAATAATGTAGAAAGAAAATAATAATGGACCCATGACTGAGCCTTGTGGAACCCCACAGGGAAGCAATGTTAGAGGAGAACTTGCGTACCCTAAAAGAGAAAGTCCTGTCCTAAATAGGAAGAAAACTGGTCTAATGCAGAGCCAGAGATCCCAACCAAAACCTTAACTCTATTAAATAAAATCTCGTGGTCAATAGGGCAGCACAGTGGTTAGCATTGTTACCTCACAGCAAGAAGGTCAAATCCACCATCTGGCCGGGGCCTTTCTGTGTGAAGTTTGCATGTTCTCCCCATGTTTGCGTGGGTTCTCTCCGGGTACTCCGGCTTCCTCCCACAGTCCAAAGACATGCAGTTAGAGGGGTTAGGTTAGCTGGTGAATCTAAAATGCCCATAGGTGTGAATGCGAGTGTGAATGGTTGTCTGTCTCTCTGTGTTAGCCCTGCGACAGACTGGCGACCCGTCCAGCGTGTACCCCACCTCTCGCCCTATGGCAGCTGGGAGAATTTCCAGCCCCCCGCGACCCTGAATTGGATAAGCGGAAGAGGATGGATGGATGGATGAAAGTTGTTTTTATAGAAATTTGATGAGCTTCAACAGACTGAACTGCAGAGCTGAAGTGAGTATCTCTGTAAACCCAGCTAAAAGCTAGGAAATGAAGCTTAGGTCCTCATTTAAAAGGATGATAAAGTTACAAAAACACAATACACATTTGACATCATAATATTAGCTTTATCTGTCCTTGCAGGCACAGGGAGAACATGCAAAATTAAGGTCCTAGTTCATAGGTAAGTCCACACGTTCATAGTTATTTTCATGTTATCTATACCAGTGACTTATGTATCACAAATATCCTTTATAAAGGCTCACGCACTTTATCTAATTGCCCTGTCTGTCTTCACCGGACAGAATTGATGACCAATGATCACTTATTATTATATTATTATGATCATATACAATATGCATATGAAATATAAGCTTAAGTGTCTCTCCATGCACACTATATTGCACACAAATTTACTGTTAATGTTCAGTGACGTCTCAGATATGCCTGTGTGGAACTGGGGCTGTCCCTGTTAAAACAAGTTTGACCTCTCATGACTAATAATCTGAATTCATTTTTTTCCATCACTGCCCATAATCACCAAAGGTGATGTTGCAGCATTTGGATTGTTAAAAAGAAGAAGTGTGAGTAATGGTGAAAAACTAAAAAGGAAACTATAGTTAGTAAATGAAAGCAATTTTTTTAAGATAAAGTAAATGGTTTATAGACCTTAAAGTTTTTGGATTGCATCTGATATGCGGAAATAAACAGTGCACTTACAAAACACGCAAACACACACACAGGCACAGTCATAACTACAGCTTTCTGCCTTAATAAAAGGTAATGAAATGTCAACGCTGCACAAAGCAAAGTGCAAACCGCTAGTGGTTCTTCTGGTTCATCAGAATGTCACGGGCCCCTTTCTCCTCAACTGAGAGAAACTTCTGTAGAGCTGGGGTGGATATCAAGTTTCTTAAGGTGACCTTTTCTCTACCATTCTGGTGAAAGAAAGAGAAACGACGTTGTGTGATTGTCACCGTCCTGAGAAACCACCGTTCACAAAAAAAAGCAAAAAAGATGAGGAGGTGGTGGCGGAGGAGGGCTTGGGTTTGTTTTTCTGGTTGTTATCTCCTCACTCTGCTGCAGCTGCCTTGCTGCACCACACAAACACCTGCCGTCCTTCTGCAACACCAAGAGAAAAGTCAATTCTGCCGTGTGATAACCTGGCCTCGTGTGTGCAGCGAGTAAAGACACCTTGTGGACGTGGTTAAGATACTATGACACCCCTCTTTCCCTTGCTTTGCTCTGCCACTCACTCCATTCCACCTTGTTTACTCACTATTTATGATTTTGTTTTTTTCTCTCCCTCTCTGCACACATGCTTTTCTTTTTGCTGCTGCCTTTGATCTGGGTGTTCAGAAGTGTTTTTGAAATGCTCCTCCTTTGCTCCCCCCCCCAAAGTCCTGTCCTTTTTTTTCCTCCAGAGCAGCGTCTTCAGAGAAGTACAAGCGTCCAATTCTGTCACAATTCTCTGTCGTCTTTTTGTGTGCTTGTGCTGGAGTGTGTCTCTGTATGTGGGCTTCTGCAAAACAGCAAGCGAAATTGACTATACAATAGCCTTGTGACTTTACAATAGCCACTGTGGCATTATCTTGACAGGAAAGGAGGCCCCTTTTGTCTATAGCGGGCGTTAGCGGCAACGGGCTCCGTGTCCGAGAGCATGGGTTCCCTGTGAAGGACTTTCCCCACCACAGAAGACAGCACATGAATGCTTGAATTCCATTTGACATTCGTGACATACCACCCTTACAAGTTATGAGTACTAACAGAGAAAGAAAGAGTGGGTGGGTGAAGGGCTCATTAGCTGATCCTTGAAGGCTCTTGCTGAAGCTCTTCAGATCATTTCAGAGAGCCCTTCCAGTATGTTTCATCAACCTCCATGACGCTCTCAGAGTAGCCTTAGGGTGACACAAAGACAGTACAGCTGAAATGAGAGAGAAGAAAATGATTGTGGAGCATCTTTTTCTGGAATGAACCAGCAGCTTTTATAGAAGGTTGTGACCACAGTAAGATGTTAGTGTTAGTAAATTTAAAAAGTCCTTTTAACCTCTTGACATCCACCCCATTTCTAGGGTCCTGTTCCGGGATAGGAGGTTCATGTCATGCCTTTGTATTAAATTTGGGAATTTTTTGGAACACCCAAATGGAAAAGCTGTAATGTAATTCCACAATGAATGTATGTGACTTAATTTGAAAGGTAATATCTTCTAGTTTCTAAAATTATGCTTGTTTAGCAAAAATGCAACCTAACTCCAAATGGCTGATAGTTAAAAACAACATCATCACTGCCAAAAGCAGAAGTAATGGAGGAACCTCCGACCTTTAGTGAAACCTGGTTCTGCAAACCTTAGAGAATTGTTCTGTTAACTTACAAGGTAGTTTAAGTCATTTTTGTCAATAAATTGCTGAATCTGAGCAGGCCAGAAGGAGCAGTAGTCAGAAGACGTCTGCCTGTACAACTTCCAGAAAACTTCCAGTTTATATTATCATTGAACACCCCTCAAATCCTCAACAAAATATTCAATATGGCTATTACCCTTTTATTTATGATACATGTAGAATATTCCTGAACTAAGCAGATCTGATTGTAGAGTTATTTGGAGATCCTGTGCTCAATCCTGATGGTTCTTAGAGACTTTCTGCATCTGTTCTTGGGCCGAATTTGATGACGCAGCCAGTCTTGGATCAATTAGCAGTTGTTTGAAATCTGGACCTCTTGTAGATGATTTTCCTTACAGTGGAATGATCTTTTTCAAAATGATTTAGGGGTCTTTTTAAATCATCTGCCAGAAATTAAATGTAATTAAAATTAATTGAATTTAACTGTAGGCACTGTTTTCATAAGGATCAATTGTTTGCTTACACAAATACATCAATAAAGCTAACATTTTCCCCCGTATGTACTTTTTATTCACTGTACACATTCAACTTTTTGTCCTCTTATAGATCTAGATGTATAGATTAAAAAGGCTGCCAAACCCAGGGTGTGACATAGATATGTTAGCCTCCTGGAAACAGAATTACATACTAGCAAAGCATGCTTTCACACACTCAAGGCATTTGACTCCAGTTCTCAGTAGCTTACAATTTGCTCACAGAGACTACAAAGAACAAACTACAGGAAGGAAACCAACGCAAGCCTATGAAAATAATAAAGCCAGACAAGGATAAAAGGCTCAGATAGAGCAATTATGCACAGCATGTGTAAAAATAGAAATTAACAGAGTCTATATACAGGTTAAATTGTTCCTTAATAAAGTCTATTAAGGGTTGTGATCTGGTTTGTACAACATAGCAGTTTCTTTTATATAGATTTTTTTTCTGCTTAGTAAATGTCACTTTTGTATTTCATATTCAGATGGATAATTGTCATGTTATATAAATATAATTATACAAATATTATATACACTTATTTGCAACCTTATTTTAGGTCATTTGCATCTCTAGTATCTCATGTTCAAGGTTACAGGATTATAGTAAATTTAGTTAGCTCCAGTACACAGGAAAAACACACAGAAGTTAAGCAGGAAGAATAAAACATGAATTTCTCCACAATGTGAAATATGCATGACATTTTACACCTTTCAAATGTTCTTATAATCCGATCCGATCAGATTGTTCCCTGGCTGCGGCCACCACTCACTCTCATCTCTTTCTCCGTTTTGATGTAGTCGGTATAATCCCACTGCCCAGCTCATTGGAGTCATTGTCCTCCTAAGTGGATAAAGCAACATGGGTTGGATTTTTAATGGTATTAGCAGACCAGGAACCAATGACCAGTAAGAGGATTGTGAACTTGCAGGGACCTCTGAAGGACTGCAGATAAAACTGGGGGATTGTAACACCTCAAATGATTACATGTCTGGATTTGACTTCAGCATCAAAACATTTCCCAGAAGTAGGAATGACCCCCATATAATGCAGAGGTAGCAGCACAGCTCCACCGGCCTCTCAGCTGTCACCTCTCCTCCTCTCCAGCAGCTGTCAATCATTGCCATGGCTGCTTTGACTGGTTTAACGGTTCTGCTGATTGATGCCACAGTTTAGCTGGATTATAGGCTCTAATCCAGCACTCTCTCTCGCGCTCTCTCTCTCTTTCCTAGTGAAAATAATACATGTGAAAATTACTCAGAACAGAACTGACACTTCTTTAAGAGGCAGAGCTGTGATGTGAGAGAAAAGGAGTATCTAATGTATCCACTAGGGGAGCTGTTCTCTATGAAACAAGTCGCCACTGCAAGGAGCAGACCTAGTTCGAGCACTGCAGGCTTCAGATGTCAGGGTATTTGGTGCTGTGGCAAGAAAATAGATAGTTTGCTTAAGAATGAAATGGACTGACCACAAACTCATTTATTCATTCACTTTACTTGTAAATTATATTAAAAAAAAACATACAGCTTGTGATGTGTATTATATTTTTAATGCTCTTTTTTAAAAATAGTTATGATTAATTATAAATGATATTTCAGATTCCAGTATTATTAATTTGTATCAAGATGCATTATGTGTTTGTATTGCACTCAGATATTTAATAATGACAATAAAGATAAACTGGATTTAATTAATCTACATTAGAGACTGAGATATCATGGAATTTACTTTCCAGAAAAAAGGAAGCTGCACGTATTGTGAGTCCAGCTTTATTAATTTTGCCGCTAAAATATAAATCATATTTATGTATGGAATGTAATATTTCAGGGAAGAAAAAAATAATAATTTTATTATTATTTTTTTAAATGAATTGATCTTTTATTTTTCTGAAATATAAAGGCTTTGTCTGAAGTCATCCACACTGAAAATAAATAGAAAGAAATCTATTTTACTACTAACCTGAACCAGAAATAATGACTTCAATGGAATTTCACAGGAAGGGTCCAGCTAAGGAAACAGTCAAACTGTACTTTTTATTTTCATTGAGCACTGGTGGCAGAATTTTAAGGGGGCATCAGGCAAATTGACCACATTTAATTAGGGATTCTGTGTGTATTTGACATTTGTATACAGCGCACTGTAACATAATCAAAAAACAATATATGGCTTAAATAAATAAACACTGCATTTAGAATTAAACATACATGTCGATTCTTTAATCACTTTATTACCATTAGGAGGATTTTAAACAGCATATTGGGCTTTGGATAATTGAGCGCTTTTATTGATGAGTGATTTTTCTCCTGTGGCTAGCTGAGTTCAGTGCATTGCTCACATACCCACCTGTCTGTCTTTCTTTTAATGGATGAAATTATTTATTAAGTGAAAAAATCTAAGATTGATTATAAATTAAAGCAACTGTTTATTACAGCTCTAACTGTTTCAGAGAAGGGCTTGTCCACCTCCTTTATTTGCTGAGTGTAAACAAAACCTTATTAACAAACCATGTATGAAATTGAACAAACTTTCCACCTAAAATGTTCATAAACTGCACTTGTTTTAGCTAATTAAAACTAATAACGTGGTGACTAAGTTGGGCATGTTCCACTGAAATCTTTTTGCTCCCGCTGTATGTTCTACCATAAAAAGACCACATATAATTAAAGGGGGCATGGATTTTGAACATAACGTCAGGTTGCTGTGTTAAAATGATTGGAGCTACCACCATGCATGCAGTCTATTTTTGACATGCGTATGGAGCCCTTGATCGTCTTGAAACGATCATGAAGTGATGTGAGTGACACCAGGACACTGCTGGCTGATCTCTAAGGTTACTCACTGGGTGTAAAACTCAATACACTATTGATTAACACTTACAGGGTTGTGCAATATAGCCGGGGCTACATTTAAATCAGGGAGAGCAGGGTCAGTTCTTGCATTGCCACATGAATGCTAATTTGCAGTTGCGAGTTTTCTTTTGGTTTCCACTTTAGTGTAGAAAAGATAAATTAAAAGATAAACTAGAAAAATAAATAAAAATAAAATGAGATTGATCCATGCATCCTGTGGAGAGTAAAAGACAGTTAAAGGAAAATGTGCTTGACAGGGAGAGAAAGGAGAAGAAAAGATTTTTTGTTGCATTCTCTGACTTTTGCTGACAAAAGAGGGCAGTATGATGACATTGACAAAGTAAGCAAACTTTTACTCTGACATACACTGCGCTCACCGCATGTGTGTGAGTGTGTGTGTGAGTCAGTGAGTGAGTGAATGAGAGAGCGAGAAAAAGATCGTGAGTAAAAGGTTTTCTCAGTGTGTATGTGTGTGGTATTTGTGTGCGTGTGTGTGCACACGTGTGTGTGTGTGTGTGTGTGCAATGTGCCTTTGTCAATATACTCAGTGTATGCAATTACTCATTCATGTGGATGTGTGTGAACGAGTGCACATGCACAAAGACACACACCCCTTTTCCCTCACACATGCACACATATGCAGCCACGCACACACACACACACACACTTTCTCTAGCTGTTGTGGAAAACATTAAGGCCCTTCTCACCACATTATGAAAACACGGAAGAATGTGTGTGTAAAATGTGCCCAGCAGGGATAGTTTTTTTTTCTTTTTAACCATTATCACACTATATGAAACCAGAAGACCTGCCTCCCAAAAAAATGTACAGTGCAGTTGCAAAACTTTTTTTTTTTTGTGCATTATTGGATGTGTTTCATACAATATTCCCTTAATAAAAAATAAAAAAAAACCCATCCATTTACAGTAAGTTACAGTACTGCAGTCTAGCAGGAGAAAAACGAGTCAAAATGCATTCTTGTCATGTAATTACATCAGAAGTGCTAGAAAGCCTTTGACCAGCATAACCCTGGTTAGCATTCAAAAAACACTTCTCGGGGATGAAAGCCTCATTGAAAGCCAGCCTGCTAATGATAGTATACTCAAACAATCAGGGCAGAGCACACATTGGCCCCTGTCTCGCATAACGACAAACGCCAGTCCCAAATATGATGGCATCGCTGCTGTGTGTTGGAACCGTCTCCCGGTGCATGGCGCCAACTCGGCCCTGCTGCTGCCAAGCATTCTTCAAATTTCATTAGGTAATAGCTCATTCATTACTAAGGCTGGGACTTGGGCTGCAGCCGTCATTAAACCCTGATCAGACAGGATACACACGCACACACAAGCTGTAAACACTTTTACAGTAAAACATAATTGTCACAAAGCTGTGGCATGTACTGCAGGCATGCACATACTCACTTACCCACATCTAGGCTTATAATTTGCTAAAACCTCCCCGAGTCCTTCAAGATCCTCCCTGGCTCTCTTCACCCTGCAGTGAGCACACTTGCTGGGGGCCACCTCTGAGCCTCCACACATGGCCAGTAGAGACCAGGGAGCAAACAGCTGGGCCCATGGATTCCCCACTTTTCTATGAGAATGCATCTGTGCCCATGTGCACAGTTGTATGTGTGTGTATGACTGCATGCATGACTGAAGGTGTTCCTGTATGGAAGTGGGCTAAAAGGCATGTATTTTAAATCCACACTACTTACAGTTTCATTGTTGTTGTCAGGATTGAAGGCCCAGACTGACACCGGATCTAACCTTATATTTTAAAATGAAATAATTCACTCTGAATCACAAACTAATCCTAATGTTATTCAGACTTGTGGTTGGTGCCCCTTGTGAGGTTTCCTGATATGCCTATGGGGTCAGCCTAAGGCAGGGATTATACTCACTTGTGGACATGGACAGCTGCAGAGACCATAGACGAGTAGTCATTCCTATTATATATTTTTCTATTATACTCTGCTTTGAATCTGCATGCACACTTGGTGCGTTTTAGCAGTGACATCACAAAAAATAGAGGGCAAATGGATGTCTGCTCGGCGCTTCCTGAAGTGGAAAGTATAACACCGTGTTTTTGGAAGAGTGGTTTGTTTATGTATTGCAGTAGAGAGCTGAAAATTGTGCACTGGACTTAACTTTAAAATTTCCATATCTCACAGAATCACACAAGAAGTTGTCACCAAGATGGCAGATCCTGTAAAGAGAAGTCATAGAGAACCAGGTAAAAAGAAGCATTTGGCAAAAAAAAAAAAAAACTCCCAAAAATCAAGTTGTTAAAAGACAATATAGTGTGATGTGAAGCTACTTCTCTAAAGTCCAGAGTCATAAATATAGAATTATACTGTATGTGTGCCTCCATGAGAGCATAATAGGAGGAAGTGTATACGTCAGTGTCACAGCAGACACTCTGCTGTAGCATGTATTGAAGTTAAAACATGTATTGTGTCTATCCAGTGTAGGCCTATGGTGTATGCTACAGTGGGTTAGGACTACTTGAACGCAGTCACGGGTATTGATTATCCCTGATTATGCTTGTATTTCTTAAGGCTACTAGAGTTTTGTTGTTGTTGTTGTCAGTAATGCTCATTAAACATGGTATCTTATCGAAGCCTGCAGAAGGGTACTTTGTGGGTTTTTTTAGCTGGAGACTTTTGAATTTGGTCCTCACCTTTAAAATCTTTGTTTTATTATAAACTATCCAAAAAGGTGAGTTGCAGTTTCAAACCCACAGAAAATATTTGAACAACTGCACCTCTACACAGCATTGCCAGGGTGGATGTGGGTCCATAATGTTATTTGGATGGCTTTGAAATTTCTGGCCCACAATGTTGCTGCTTTTACCTTGTCTTTGAATGATTTTGCCTACCATGAACCAAAAACATGGAAAGTAAAGAACAGAAGTTTTTAGAATTTTTTTTTTTTTTTATAGTTTGACACCCTTGTTTGTATCTATAATATTATTTAACTGTAATTGTAACCTTGTAGATACATTAGGTGACTTAATTGTCGTGGCTTCTGTCTGAAATTATTTAAAAATGAAAAAAAAATCTTGCTTATGTTGGCAGTTAAGCTATATGTTGTTTAATACATTGGTTAAAACTACGAAGATGATGACGAACAATACTTTAGTAACTAGTCTGCTTATTAGTCTTGGAAATGAAAAGATGCAGGTTTAATGCCAATTGGATGTAGAGTAATGATTACTCTTGGTGGTTAAAGCTTCTAATCCAAACCCTGACCCTCCTTTTTACATTAGTAAATACATTTGGACAATGTCATTAAAACTCAACCAAATATTAGAAAGGTTATATTCTTAGTTTCAATGTGTATTTCAAAGTTTGTTTTTTGCAAATAAATGACCAAACAAAAAGTATCAGAAAATCTTAAATTTAACTTTACATTTAACTTCTGGTACCTTTTGTTTTTTGAGCTTCTATCTTAACTGTGGTTCAGTCTTCTGGCTCTTCTGGTCAGTACTCATAATCAGCCCATGGTTCACTCCTTGTTTAGCATAAAACAACTGCTGCAATAGTCAAATTCTGCAACTAGCTTGCACACGTAGTGGAGTATAGACGCTAAAGAGCCAAATCCCTTGGGATTTGCTAAGGAGTAAATCAAAAAAGGGAAAACCTAAAGGTGGGCGGGACTAAAAGAATGAACAACTACTGTGGACAGAGACAAACTACTAAATTTGTATAAACATTTAACTTCACAGTAGAATTCTGCTCCCAAGAAAAAAACAGCTAAGTATTAATAATGTATATATTAAGACAAAAATGTCTGGTACATGGTGACCTGTAGGAGCTCTGTTCTTCTGACAGTAGAATGTTGCCTGCAAATTGGTCTTTAACCTGAGACCTGGTAACCAGGGAGCCATTTCTCTGCATATGAGTTTTACTCATAATCTAACTAAAATTTCACTCTAAATTTAAATACAGCTATGAACAATTTTTCTTAAACTGAAAAAGGCGCTGTATGAGGAAATGCTTGAATAGGGCCGAATGTAACGGTGGAATCACCATAGTCTTTTAAATGAATTCAGCACAGGAGACCCCCCCCCCCAACACACACACACACACACACACACACACACACACACACACACGCATCCTGGGTTTCCCCCTGAGACAGCCCTGAGTAATACATCATATTGCTCTTAAAATAGCTATTAACCACAGTTAGGAAAGAGACAGAGAGGAAGGGAGAAGAGAGGGAGGGGGAAATTAAGCAATGTTCACGGAGTCACTCATATAATAACTCACCATTAACCTAAGCACTAAAAGGCACACTGTCTCTTTCTGTTACGTGTGCCTTTAATTGATTCTCATATTCCCTCTGCATGCCAGTGAAGGAAAAAAGAAGAGAATGAGGGGGAAACTTGCAGATGAGGCACGATTCTTTCTTCGTCAGAGTGTCTTAACTGGCTCCAGTGTAGCTGAGTGGATAGCAGATATGTAGCCTAATCCCTCTCAAGTCTAGAGCATCTGAAACCTATTCACAAACTTTGTGTCCTGTGTATCTCCAATTAAAAAGGCCCTGCCAGATAAGTATGGTAATGAGAGAATCTAAGGAAAATTAGATACGCGACACTAATCTGTGGCTGTAAAGAAGGTTAAGGGGAGAGAATTAAGATTAGGATTTAATCCACCAATATCATTATCGCTGCTCAAACTGTCCCATGCACTGCGCTAAGGTTAAAGTAAGAAAGGAAAAACAAACACCTCTGTGATGAGGTTTGTTCAAGACGCGTGACTGAAATCCCTTCCTTCAAATTAACATAAACATATGCAGATGAGCTCCTAATTAATTGCAAAACGTATTTTTGATTAAATACTCCAAACGTCATGATTCTAATCTTGACCGGGAATGGAGGGGAGAAAAAAAAAGTTTTAATTAATTTTGCCAGTTAAACCTCATCAACACTTTGAATGGAGTGTAATTAGAACGCCACCCTGTCTTCTTAGTTCTCAGCTGCAAAATCAAAAATCAGCCATTGTTATCACATTTGTAATGCAACCAGTATGTGAGATGAGGCTGTGATAAACGAGCAGGGTCCTGATATTCATAGGCAAAGTAAAATAATGCTGCTAATTGGCAGATATTCTAATATTGATTAAATTAGACGGAAAACACTCCTTTCATTAAGGCACTACGATATAGCCTAATTCTGATCATCTTCTCTGTGTCTTTGGGATTACCAATTAAATAGGCTTTGTGGAAGTTTTTCAAACCGGCGGGCGAGAGGGGCCTCAATGAAATTACGGCTATAGTTTGTAAGAGTGGAAACGCACCCGGCATCTCTTTCCACACTGTTTACCAAGGGCCGTGTTTGTGTGGGAAGTCATGGTTAATGATGTATTCATCCTCTTGCTGTGGAACTCCAAGCCCAACTCAACGTGTATTGTGCTCAATTATGGGAAGAGGAAGAGCTGATAATGAAAACTAACATGAAGCCCCGGAGTGGATCAAGTTGTGTGTGTGCCTGAGTGTTTGTGTGGGAGATAGAGAGGGAGAAAGAGAGTGGGGTGTGTGCACACTAGCTGGAATAACTGTATCCCTTCTCTTTCATCATACAGACGCAGAAGCCACAACTCCTCGCACTTTCTCAAATGAACCTTTCAAAGCCTCCAAAACTTTGAGCCTCCCCCTCCCCCTCCATCTCCACCAAAGCAGCCGTCCACTTAAGGGTATAAGGAGGCTTACATGGGGATAAAACCCTGCAAGGTGCTCGAGGTGAGATAACCAATTACCCATGATCACTTTTGACTCTTCTAATCTCCCCGCTGTATCGGCAGGATTTAGCCGCAGCAGCACCTGTGAACCTGGCCATCTCCAATCTGCCGCTGCCGGCCTTTGTTATTCTAATGTCAGCCACTTGACTCAGACTTTAGTCAAAAGGGATAAGCACCTGCTGGGTTCAGGGGGAACGGTTGGTGGGAGCGACCTGTTGACCTTCCAAATACACAGCGATGATTGATGAGCACGATTTGGTCAGAAACACCTCACAGTTCCATTAAGTCCTGCGACAACAAAGCTCCGCTGTCTTTCCCATGGAAATGGAGTGACACACATAGAGCTTATGAAAGCCACATGTTTGCAAACAGAACATGCTTTTCAAAGTGCATGATGAAGTGTGCTAGTTCACAGCTCAGATCAGTCATGAGTATAACAGTTTTTTTTTTAAATTATCAGCATCCAAGGATTATGAGCAAGGACTTTTACAGGCTTCTCCTCTCAAACCAATGTCTAAAATGCCCTTGTTTTTTTCCTCATTTGCCTGGCGAATGACAGGCAGAGAGCGTCTTTCCCAAACATACTGATCCAATTCGGTTGGGCTTCAAGGAGGGAGGCTTCCAAGCCACGATCTCCACTGATTCATCATTTTGTTGTTCATCTTCACTTTATTTATTGGTGTCAACTTTTCAATCATGCTGCCAATCATAATGCCTGAGGTCAATGATGTCAGCAGATGCACTTGATTTACAAATGCGAACAGGTCTTGGGCAATGCTCGCAAAACTCTCCGATAATAATTTATGATTTGCTGACGATTCTCTGACTGTTGTCCTTTCAGCAGAACCGTTCAAACTTAACTGAGCTTTGTACTAAATAACAAGCCAGCTTCCTCAACAGTTTTGGGGTCTATGGATAGTTCCCTCCTTCATAACTGTACAGGGGTGATTTTTAAACTCATCCATATGGTTTGTTGTGCAGTACAGCCTTCCAAGAAGTTTGTGCTTTAGTTTTGGTGAGTGAAATTCTAGTATTTTATTAGAGTGTTATCAGAATCATAATCAGAATACTTTATTAATCCCTGAGGAAATTATGTTTATTTAGTACTAACTGGTAGGTACCTGTGTTTATGCATTGCACCTGTACAGTTTATTGATGCAGCTTGCTAACCAGGCCATCTAGTGTTAGCTGATCAATTAGCACTCTACCCTTTCAGCTTGGGTAGAGTGTTGCAGTAATCCAATTACTTTTATTTTTTTGTTGTAAAAAAAAACAAAAAAACAAAAAAACATAACAATGGCAACTTTTCAAATCCATTTATTCATGTGGGAGCCCAGATCTTGTGGTTGACAATTTGTAAACCCAGGGTATACTTATTGAAGTATACATTTTCAGAAGGACCTTTGGCTTCTCCCTTTTCCACAAGGGGTCACTATAACAGATGGAGCAGCATATTTGATTTGCCCATGCCAGGGATTTGTGTCTCCTCCCAGTCTTGAAACACAGAGCTTTCATGAGTTAGACAAATATGTTAACCACTAGAGTCACTAGCCTTCTTTTTCTGGGGACCAAAGTTTATAAAATGAACATCAGGTTGTATTTTTTTAAAAAACAAAACCAAAACAAAACAAAACAAAAATTTGAAAAACAACTGAGACCATAAACTCATTAGGAAAGTGTTTACTAAAGTCACAGAGCAAGGGAGCTGGTAGATGTTTTCTCACTTTTCACTTTTCAGACCCAATCTGAAACTACCTTCATCTGTACTGTACTATACTGTCTATGGAAGCAATAAAGATGACAGCAGGCCATCTTTAAATATTACACTCATCACCTGCCTATCCAGAAAAATACTGTATATTTGTTGAATTAGTGATTTAATCACAAGATGTATATGATGTTGTTTTTTTTGTTTTTTTTTGTTTTTTGGTATGTTCCTATTGATAGGTGTGTGTGTGTGAAATGCACTAAAATACCAAATAGTTGATGCTACTCGTCATACCTGAGAAAGTACAGTACTGTGCAAAAGTCTTGAGCTACCCTACATTTCTGTATATTGTTGTAGCCAGACTTTGTTGTATTTTTTAAGTGGTCCTGAGTAATATTTCTCCAGACTTTCTGAAGGTCTTTAAAAGTTTTTCTTTGGACATTGGCTGCTTTTTCACTCATTTTCATTCCAGTCTTTGTACCTGACCAGTTTCAAAGGAATATTTTCTTTGTTTACTAAGCCACTATTCAAGCATACAAAAGGCAACTAACTCAAAGGATGAACCAGTGTTGTGTCCTAGCAAAGAATCAATTTTAAATTGTATCTTTAGACACTTACTAGGAGCATGTCGCAAAAATCCATAGTTTTTTCCATTCCTTCAGCTGAATCCACAAAAAATTCCAAAGATAATGCAGTTTGACAGACACAAAATGCTATTTTTGTACCAAAGAGCTATTACCCAAAAAAATTGGCATATTTTGTCTTGGTGTCTTTAAAAAAATTTGAAGAAACTGGAAAAGTAGAGGGCAGAAGAAGTGGCAGGCCTAAAAAAAATCCAGCACATAAACAGTATGTCAGGTCTGGGGAAAAAAATCCAACAAAGACCTGACATAGGACCTGAGAGACGTGTCTGGCCCTTCAGTTGATCCATCTACTGTTCATCAGAAATGGTCTCAAGGAAGCCAGGGAAAACAGGGAGAAAAGGCTATGTTATGCCAAGCACACAAGAACTGGACTGGAAATGAATGATGATCCAAATTTAAAATTTTTGGTTCAAATCATTAAAATGTGCGGAGGATATCAGAATAAAGGTAGAACAGTGTCTAGATTCATCTGTATAGCACGACAAAGACTCTACATTTCAGCAAGTGGTGTTTGGGAACTTGTCAAAATTGATTAAATTATGAACATGGAAAAGTATTGTTAGATTTGGTTTTACCATGCAATACCATCTGGAAAGAATCTGATGTACAATGGATTCATTTTAAAACTCCAATGCTGTAAGCATACCTATAAAGAAAAACACACAATGGAACACTATCACTAATGGACTGGCCTCCCCAGAGCCTGGATCTCAGTATTATAAAGGCAATGTGGGATCATCTTTACAGAGAACAAAATAAGCCAACATCCAAAGAATGTCTTTGGAATGTCCTTCAAGTAACTTGGAGAACTATTCATGAAGACTACTTAAAAAAAAAAAATTACAAGAAAGCTGCCTAAGAGAGTTCAGACTGTGTGACAAATTAAAGCAGTAATACCAAATATTGACTTTTAATCTCATTAGAATTGCACAAACTCAGTTTTTGCCTTTGCTATATTTCCATTTATGTTTGCACATGCTTTAATAAATTGCTGCACCCATTTTCCTAGCACAATATGAAGAAGTCGCGGGTGGTTCAAGACATTTGCACAGTACTGTGAGTCTGTATCAGCAACAACTTTGAGTTATTGAAAACACGCAAAGTATTTAATTGCTAAAAAATTCTTTTGATTTGTTGAAGCAGAATCCGTTATTGGTCATCCTTTAAAAAAATCCATATTTTTGAATCCAGTGATATACTGCTAAAAAAAATCACAGGAGCACTTTTTATTCAGAGTATAGCATCAAATCAATTACACTTCTGGGATATTAATCTGGTCAGTTAAGTATCAGAGGGGGTTGTTAATCAGTTTCAGCTGCTTTGGCGTTAATAAAATTAATAAAAGGTGCACTAGAGGGGCAACAATGAAACAACCCCCAAAACAGGAATAGTTTTACAGGTTGAGGTCACTGACATTTTTTTTCCCTCATCTTTTCTGACTTGTTTTTTCACTAGTTTTGCATTTGGCTAGGGTCAGTGTCACTACTGGCATGAGATGATACCTGGACCCTACAGAGGTTGCTCAGGTAGTCCAACTCCTCCAGGATGGCACATCAATACATGCCATTGCCAGAAGGTTTGCTGCGTCTCCCAGCACAGTCTCAGAAGCATGGAGAGACAGACAGTTACTCTAGGAGAGCTGGACAGGGCCGTAGCAGGTTCTTAACCCATCAGCAGGACCAGTATCTGCTCCTTTGTGCAAGGAGGAACAGGATGAGCACTGCCAGAGCCCTACAAAATGACCTCCAGCAGGCCACTGGTGTGAATGTCTCTGACCAAACAATCAGAAACAGACTTCATGAAGGTGGCCTGAGGGTCTGACGTCCTCTAGTGGGCCCTGTGCTCACTCCCCGGCACCGTGGAGCTTGGTTGACATGCCATAGAATACCAGAATTGGCAGGTCCACCACTGGCACCCTGTGCTTTTCACAGATGAGAGCAGGTCTGGAAAGGGTCTGGAGAAGATGTGGAGAATGTTATGCTGCCTGTAACATCATTCAGCATTACTGGTTTGGTGGTGGGTCAGTGATGGTCTGGGGAGGAATATCCCTGGAGGGACGCACAAACCTCTACAGGCTAGGCAACGGCACCCTGACTGCCATTAGGTATTAGGAGGAAACTCTTTGACCCATTACCAGACCCTACGCTGGTGCAGTGGGTCCTGGGTTCCTCCTGGTGCACGACAATGAACGGCCTCATTTGGCGAGAGTATGCAGGCAGTTCCTGGAGAATGAAGGAATTGATACCTTTGACTAGCCCCCATGTTCATCTGACCTAAATCCAATAGAACACCTCTGAGACATTACGTTTCAGTCCACCCGATGTCACCAGGTTGCACCTCACACTGTCCAGGAGCTCAGTGATGCCCTGGTCCAGATCTAGGAGGAGATCCTCTAAGACATCATCCGTCGTCTCATTATGAGCATGCCCCGACATTGTCGGGCATGCATACAAGCGCATGAGGTCCATAGAAACTACTGAGCACCATTTTGAGTTGCTGCAATGAAATTTCAGCAAAATGGACTGGCTTGCTGCATCATTTATTCACTTTGATTTTCGAAGTGTCTTTAAATTCAGTCCTTTGTAGGTTGATAATTTTCATTTCCATCCAACAATGTGGCATCTTTTTGTTCCTAACACATTACCCAGTCCATATCAGTGTAGATATCCAGCATGATTTTTTCCCATTGAGATCTGATGTGTTTTCAGAGTGTTCCTTTAATTTTTTTTTTTTTTTTGAGCAGTGTATAATACAAGCCATGTGAAAAACAGTCTGTCTGGTGATTTATAAAAGCTTAACAGTTTGATACAATGGCATCATGAAAGGTACATTAGAAGATGCAAAGAGGCACTAAAGTACAGTGTCTTCTGTGGGACCATTTTGTCTTGCCGTCCTGACTCCTTACCAACCTTTAAAAAATGTCAAGTGGTTTCTGCAAATGAGGGATACTTTCACATCTCAAAGTCTCTCCTGCACTTTAGGGCATTCCAGAGCTCCACGAGAATACCAGAGGTCTCTGGGAGGGCAGCAGGTGCAACATAGGGCTTCACATACTGGTGGAATTGAATTTCTATTTTCATGATCTTACTCTGAGTTTATGGGGAGAATCCTCAGAAATGCTGTTAGAAAGGTCACCTGCTCACCAGATTACAAGGTTCATAGTTGGTGTCATCATTCTAAGGGTCAACTTCCACTGTGACAAGTAAAGTATAGAGAATATTCTTGTAAATCACCTGTATGGTGTGTGTCTTCTGAAAATTCACAAAAATTAGCCTTAAAGTCTTAACATCCATCAGGTCACTAGTAACCTGTTTACAGGTTAGGAGTAGGCGCACTCCAAGCCCTTTATATGAAATTTTCACCTATATGACATACCCAAATGGAAATATTATGACAGAAGAATTGTAAGGACAAGAAGCACGTAAAACACTCTGAAACAAGGCTTGATCAACATGTACCTGAAATGCAGCCTACTCCTACCCCCGAATGGTTTGTCAGCACGCTGGTGGATGTTAAGAGGTTAATAAGTGGGCCTTCAGCAGAGATGAGTATCTCATCTTCATCATCATCACCCTCTCCCTTTTGCCCAAATGACATGAGATGTGGGCATAAACATTTATAAGAACTTATCAAAATTAGGAGCAACAGAAACAAGTGATTCACTTCCAGAGGATGCTGGACTCATCAGCATAAGGACTTTGGCCTGTGCTACCATTGTTTCCTGTAGTGGTTAGACTGGCAATCTAATTATCATTAAAAACAAGCAAACTAGTGAATGAGTACAAATGAGCTAACTAGAGCTAACTACACTTTCACATTAAACCCTAAAAACGTGTGTACCAAGCTTGACTCTCATTTAGTCCAGTGGCCTGGAGTGACAACAAAATCACATATCACCTCTTTAAAGCAGAATGTGGATTAAGAGGTCTCACAGAAACTCTCTGCCCATTTTCCCACCACATACCCTTCCACCAGGGAAAATCTGACCCATCTAAGGATTTCCAAGACAGACAGGATAATCTGACATGCTCTAAGATGACACTGTTGCCCCACCTCGCCCTTATTTCCCCCCCTCCCATCTCAAGCCAGGGTGCCAAGCTAGCACAAATGAGAGACACTTTGAAAAATAAGCTGCTCATTTGGGACTGAGTGGATTCAGATGGTTGGCCAGTGCTCAAAGGCATAGAGAAAAGAGGCGGTTGGGTCAGCTTATTATTTCAGTGCATACAAGGCACTGATGTTCTCCCTCATATGGCATTTTCTCAATCAAAAGGACTTGGCCACTAGAATGTGGGCCAGTATCCATGGTTCCTCAAAAATCTTCTCTTTCAGTTTTAAACAGCCGTGGACTCAGACTTATGGAAAAAAACTAAAGAATCAGTTGTCTTGAATGTCAAGACCTAGCTGCAACTGAGTAGGAAGATGTACACCAAAAGAAGCAGTAACAAATTGAAATATACATGAATCAGCCACACCAATAAAATCCCAGTGGAAAAAAAAGTGCTCCAACTAAATAGTCATTGAAAACTGATATAACTTGCTCAAAACTTTGCCCAAGATGGCCATCTGTTTAGGACTTCATATACTGTAGTCTTAGTATAGCCATGAAAAATGTTATATTCCAACCAGATAGAAGACTTGTTAAAAGAAGACAGATGTTTTAACAACTTCATTTTAGTTAAAATGTTCAAATGTAAAAAAGTTGCTCTTGGGTTGTTGAAAAATTGTCCTCTGTATAGTTAGAAGACATAAAGAATGTGTAAATCGTGCATTGTCACTAAAATTAGGTCAAATTTGTTGCAAAAGTGAAATTTAAGTAGACATCTGGATAAAACCTAGACATTTTGATGTGATTTTGACTGTGTGTCTTATAGGAACCATGCTTTTTTATTTACAAATACACACACTTGTGTCATCTCTTACCCCAGAGCTGAACACTGACAACATAAAATCCTCTATGTTGATCTAATCAGCTGCCGTAAACCCACTGAGCGCATTATCCACACAGCAAAACTTGATGAAGAGACATTGAAAAAAAAGAACACAACTTTGCAAGACAATGTTGAGACAAGGTGAATGTGAAAAACTGTTTTTCCAAGTCACTGAAAAAATGCACTCTTCCTTTTCCTCCTTGACACCCCTGCAAACCCCCTGAGAACCAGCAGATCCATACCTTCCTGCAATGAGGCAGCAGTACCAACCACTGCATCACTGAGCAGCATTAGCATGTAAGATCAAATTTTGACTGTCCAGAACAACATACAGCTCATCATGGAGCACAATGAGACATAACCATATACACTATGAGGATAAAAGTATTGGGTAAAAATTTAACTACAACTTACTTTTTGAATTCGGGTCTTTTCACTTCCATTCCCACAGGTGAATAAAATCAAGCACCTAGCCATGCAGCCTGCTTTACAAGCATTTGTCAACAAATGGGTCACTCTAAAGAGCTCACTGAATTTTGGCGTGGTACTGTAATAGGACGCTACCCTTGCAACAAGTCAGTTTGTGAAATTTTTCCATCCAAGATATTTCATGATCAACTGTAAGTGGTATTATAGTAAAGTGGAAGCATTTAAGAGTCACAGCAACTGAGCTACAAAGTGGCAGACCACATAAAGTAGCACAGTAGGGTCACCAATTGCTGAAGCACATAGTGCTAAAAAGTCTCCAACACGCCGCTGACTCAGTACAGAATGAAGCGTTTCAACCCTCCACTGACATTAATATCAGCACAAAAACTGTGCATCTCATGGTAAGGGTTTCAGTGGCTGAGCAGCTCCTATAGGTGTCCATTTTAGTCAGTTTTTAGTTTTAGTTTTACTCTTTTGTCAGTATCTAGTGTAAGAAACATAATTTCTATGTAGATATACTGTGTATCTCTCAGGGGGGGAGGGGGCGTAATATATATATAAATTGCCCACTTGCCCTGTGGGCAGTCTTTGTTTGTCCTTCAAGCTCGGGTCCTCTACCTGGGAGCTTGAGGGTCCTGTGCAGTATCTTAGCTGTTCCTAGGACTGTGCTCTTTTGGACAGAGATCTTCATGGAATCTGCTGGATTGGGGGTCACTGCCACCTTTGGGGGCATATCCCATTTTGACCATGGGACTTCCAGGCCATACTCGGCACAGATGTTCCTGTATACTATGCCAGCCACTTAGTTATGGTGTTCCATGTATGCCCTGCCTGCTAGCATCTTGCACCCTGCTGTTATGTGCTGGATTGTCTCAGAGGCATCTCTGCACAGCCTGCACCTGGGGTCTTTTTAATACATTGAGATCTGAAAATCATTTCAGAAAAAATGAAGTGTCAATCAAATGTATTAAAAGAAAGCACAAAGATGTGATTGCAAGGACTACTTATGAACAACATGCCTGCTAAACTTTCACTTTGAAAAAAAATTTAGCCTGATTTTAACCTTTGTAGCTATGTCTTATTTAGAGATCTTTTACAGAAATTTTCTCAGGTAAACATGACTTTATCAGTGGTTGACACTGTTGAATTCAAGTGTTCATTATTTTTTAAAAGACTGCTTTTCAGCTTTCAATTTTTTTCAACAATTTATTTTTGGGAATTTTAGCCTTTATTGCTGGATAGGACAGTAAAGCAGACAAGAAATAAGAGAAAGAGAACAGGAGGAACAACATGCAGGAATTGCTCTGAGGCAGAATCAAACCTAGGCCTCTGCAGTGGCATTGTTGTATATGGGTAACCTACTCAACCTGGTAAACTAAACCAACACCCCAGCACGGTGTGATTTTCAGGCACTATGACAGTCCAGAAACCTAAATAAATAAGCTGGTCATGACACAGGGAAACTAGAATATAACTTATATCTGGATATACATAAATGGCAGAGGCTTCATATTTTGTGTATTTCAAGACATTTTGAACAGTTTCTATGACCAATTTCGATCATAATCACCACTAACTTAATGTCTCTGACATAGAATAACAGAAGTGTTGGTAGTACTGGATGTTTATTTATTTATTTGGTTAATTCACTGGAGAATACTGGAAATGGTGTTTTGTTAGCTAAATTAACTTTAACCCGCATCAAATATTAAATTTGAGATTTAGAAGATGACCCTTGTATCAGAACGTAGGTAACAAGGAGACCCTTTATGAAGTACTGTACAAAAGCTAACTCACGCATTTATTTAGATTTTACTTCCAGCCAGATGTTTTTATATTTATTAAAACAGTCTTAAGCAATAGTTCTTCAAGCTTTCTGATAGTCTTTCAAAGATTTCTTTGAACATTGGCTGCTTTTGAATCATTTTCAATCCAGTCCTTGTACCTGACCATTTTTAGAGGAATGTTTTCTTTGTTTGTTAAGCAACTTAACACTTACGTATTAATTATTTAAACATAAAAAAGGCACCTAACTCAACGGAAGAACCAGTGTTGTATCTACACATAACAGACAACTCAGCAAAGAACCAATTTTAAATTGTATCTTTAGGCACTTTGTTACTAGGAGCCCACTGCAAAAAATACAGTTTATTCCCACTTCTTTAACGGAGTCTATGAAAATGCCAAAAATAACAGTCTGAGAGCCATAATACAGTATTTTTTGCACCAACAAGGTGATTTCCCGAAGAGCTATTCACCTAAAACACATCTCACGATGGTGTGCAGTGTGTTCTTAAAAGAACTGAGGAAACTGGACAAATCGAGGACAAAAGAAGAAGTGGCAGGCCTAAAAAAACAGCCACAGCAGATAAACAGTATCTGAAACTCATGTCCTTAAGAAATATTTAAAAAAAACAAACAAAAAAAACAAACGGACCTGACACAGGACCTGAGAGATGAATCTGACTCCTCAGTTGATTAATCTACTGTTCACTGAAGCCTCAGGCTCAAGCTGTCAAGAAGCCATTTTTAAGGAAGGGAAACAGGGAGAAAAGGCTGAGTTATGAATGATGAATCCAAATTTTAAAATTTTCGTGTTGTCAAGTGTTGTAAATATGTACAGAGGAGGACAGGAAAGACAACAGTGAGTGTCTACATCCATCTGCAAAACATGGTGGAGGCTCTGTCATAGTTTGGGTGCATTTTATCTAGTGGTGTTGGGGATCTTCCCCAAATTGATGAAATTATGAATGCAGAAAAGTACCATCAGATTTTGATGAACCATTTTTCCTGCATGACAATGATCCCAAACACACTGCAAATGCATTAAAAATTGGATAGAAAAACATACAATGGAAGTGCTCGCAGTCATGGATTGGCCTCCCCAGAGCAACATCTGAAGTAGTGTGGGATCATCTTGACAGAGAATGGAACAAAAGGCAGCCACCATCCAGAAAAGAGTTTTGGATGTCCTTCAAGAAGCCTGGAGAAGAATTCCTGAAGACTACTTAAAGAAAGTACAAGAAAGCTTGCCTAAAAAAGTTCAGGCTGTGTTGAAAAATCAAGGTGATCATACCAAATATTGACTTTCAAGCTTGTTAGAATTGTAAAAACTCTGTTTTGGCTTTATATACTGTATTTCCATGTATGTTTGCACATTTCAATAAATTGCCACACCAATTTTCCATTTTCCTATCATAATATAAAGGGGTGGCTCAAGAATTTTGCCTTTTGTTCCATTCTTTGTCAAGATGATTCCACACCACTTCAATAATATTGAGGTTTGGGCTCTGGGGAGGCTAATTCATGAGTGGTAGTGTTTCATTGTGTGTGTGTGTGTGTGTGTGTGTGTGTGTGTGTGTGTGTGTGTGTTTTATCCAGGTATGTTTTTACAGCATTGGCAGTGTGTTTGAGATCATTGTCATGCTGAAAAATGAAGCTGTTGCCAATCAGACACTTTCTAGATGGTATTGCACGGTAGATCAAAACATGACAACTTTTCTATATTCATAATTACATTAATTTTGACAAGATCCCCAATACCACTAGCTGAAATGCAGCCCCAATCCTTGACAGAGCCCCCGCTGTGTTTCACAGATGGCTGTAGACACTCATTGTTGTGTCTTTTTATGGATCTTTTCCATACATATTAACAACTACTTGAACAAAAAATTTCAAATTTGGATTCATCAATCCATGAGACCTGTTGCCAGTGATTTTCAGTCCAATTCTTGTCTAATGTGGCATACCTCAGCCTTTTTTCTCTGTTTCCCTTCCTTAAGAATAGCTACTTAACAGCCATCCTTCCATTGAGACTAGTTCTAACAAGTTTTTGGCAAACAGTAGATGGATCAGCTGCATCTCTCAGGTCCTGTGTGTTTGATGAACTTTTTTCCTATTTCTTAAGGACATGACTTTCCGATACTGTTCATCTGGTTTAGATGGTGTTTTAGGCCTGCTGCTTCTTTTGTCCTCCACTTGTCCAGTTTCCACAAACTTTTTAAGAACATACTGTGCACCATGCAGAGCTATACAAGGATTTTGGCTAATAACTCTTTGGGAATAACCTTGTTGTTGCAAAAATACTATTATTAAAATATTGCTATTCCATAACTACTATTAAAATTACTATTATGCCTGTCAAACTGTGTTATACTTGACATTTTTGGTAGATTCAACTAAAGTAATGGGAACAAATTATATGTTTTTGCCACAGGTTGCTAGTAACTGCCTAAAGATATGATTTTCCTAAGTTTTGTCTTATGTGCAGACACAACAGTGGTTCATCCCTTGAGTGCAACTAATGTCTAAACTTTTAGACTTCCAGAAAGTCTGAAAGAAAGAAAGAAAGAACTTAAATGTTTTTTCCAGCTCTGAAAAGTAAAAAAAAAATTGCCCCTATATTTAAGCTATAAGGGCTCAAAAATGCTGGCAAAAAATAGGTGACTTCAAATGTCCAAATTTCAACCCATCCATATGTACCTTGCAGGGCCTGCAACTCAGACAGTGATAAAAATGGACTGGTACTTATATAGCACTTTTCTATTCAATTTGGCCGCTCAAAGCACTTTCTTACCACAAGCCTCATTCATCCATTCACTCACACATTCATCCAAGTGCATTTTTTCTATGTCTAAGGATTTTTAACTAAACATTCACACACTCATGCTCAGATGCATGCATCGTGAGGCAACTCAGGGCTCAGTATGTTGCCCAAGGATACGTTGCCATGCAGGCTATTCCAAAATAAAATAAAATTACCACAAAGTGCCACAAAAAATATGACAAGATAAGATTTGTTGATTCTCATTGTCCAGAAAGAGGAGGGTAATCCAGGCCCAACAGCAAACTACTATCCTAGAACTTTCAGACATAGGAAGGAACTTACTCATAGCAGAGCCGAGAATCTGCAGGCAGAGCTGTAAACCTTTTACCTCCAAACACAGCTCAGCCAGAAAACTTAGATGGAGTGTTTTCAGTCAGGGACGGCTGTGTATCACACAGGAAGGGGTTAACATGAGTCTTGTGGTAGCAGTCTTGGCTGGGCGCTTCACAGGCAATCTAGACCACATCAGTGCAAATACTGCACAGCAACACCTGCATCATGGAGTGCCAGACACACCATTATATAACAGAAATAGTAAGCGAACTATTACCTCGACCTCTCAGGCCACAAGTTCAACTGTCTGAATGTTCAATTCAATTTCAATTCAATTTTATTTATATAGCACCAAATTACAACAACAGTCGCCTGAAGGCGCTTTATATTGTAAGGTAAAGACCATACAATGTGCACTCCCTCTCATACTGCGGTGACAGAACCATATCTCATTTTTAACTATATTTAAAATACTGGATGTAAGTGTGTGTGTGTGTGTGTGTGTGTGTGTGCATGTGCGTGCGAACACACTATGCCTGTCTTTTTTGGGGATTTCCAGAACTGGGTGAGGTGCGAACATGTGTGTCATCTCAGGGCATCTCATGCAACATGTCTCACTTCTCGGCCTGTGCTGATCTTGGCACAAGCAGCAACTTTGACTGCTTCAGCATCATCTGTCAAAGGACAAGACCACATTCAAAGAAATGGCATGCAGTGTGATACAGTGTAATGAGAATCCAGAGGTTAAAAAAAAGAAGGAAAGAACAACCCAGAAAGTCAGGACTCAATATTCTGACAGAATAAATGATGTTCTTGATGTATCCAAACTATTTACCAGAGGCAAAAAGGACTTCACTTTCAACTTTCAAAGGAGTCACTTTGCAAACAGTAACAGTTAGGGCAGCAGAAAAAGTTACAGTGAGTTCACATCAGTTTAATTTCTACAGCTATGTTAGCGACAATACAAAACTATCAAATAGATAATTCAGAACACTTTTTTTACTTTAACCGTCTGAGGCCTAAGTCATCATTAGTGATCACCTTAACCCTAAACCTAACCTTATGCCATCAGAATTCTCTCCAGTTTTGGCAGTTAAGAGACAGTAAACAATAATTCTAACTGACACACATAAAAATCTTTTTCCCCACAAAAAAGTCATTTTTTTCTTGTTGAGTTGGGGGTTATCACCAATGACAGAGGGTTAAATAATCAGATTTTCAATTTTACATTGTTAGGGTTTTGTGATGCATAAAGTCTCTGAGGTTGGGTCATCATCAGTAATGACCCGCCCCCTACTCTAACCCGATGGCATCATAATATGGACTTTTCTTTAAAATTGTTTTCACCAGTAAAGGAACAAAGAAAATAATCATTCTGACATACATCAGCTTTTTCTTTGTCCCACAAACATATAGTTAGGGTTGGGGTTTGGTGCCAGGGTTAGGGTTATTACTGTTGGCAGGTCAGACCTCAGAAGGTTAAAAGAAGCTCTTTGTCTTCATTCAGTAAAGTATAAAAGAGACAAGCACTATAGTATATATATATATATAAGGTGTATATAATGTATATAAACAATGTGAAACACAAGAGGAAAAAAAATGGCTGTAGCAATTAGTTTTATGTTAAAAACCAGGGATATACTGTCCACTTTCACTCTCTGTCTCTTAAGCAATAAGTGGGTCTTCATTGTTGGCACTGAAACAGGAGATTCCACCTGTTAGCCGTAATGTTAGGGTTTGTAAAACACTTCATAAATGAGGACTGTGTGGAGGAGAGCCTTTTTGAGTCAGGTGCAGTGGTGGGTCACCAGACCGACAAGCTGAAGTCTGACACTGTCCCCTCTGTGTGATATTTCCTCGTTGGGTCAGGTGTACAAACCTAGTGGTGCAATCAGCTGGCAGAGCAGATGTCCACAGGATACAAAAAGCACTATTTTATGCAATATTAAGGTGTTCTTTAAGTCTTTTTTAAGTCATAAAAACACCTGTCATAAAAACAACAAAACAAATATATTTGAAATCTGTCAAATTGTTTTAGAACTAAAAATTATATTATTTATTAGGCAAATAAACTGAATTAACATTTTATACCCAAATCTGAGCCATCACACTGGACTTTTCTGAGAAGTCAGAAATTAATCAGGCATATCTTTCAACCACTAAAACAAATTTTTCTGTTCAGGAATGCAAGTAAATAACTGTAATTTGGCATCTTAATCAAAAAATAATAATGTACTTTACAATTTTTTTCACCTTTTTTGTAAAACAGTAAATTTGAAAATTCATGGATAACAGCAATTATGTTTTAGCATTAAACATGCTTGCGCATACTGGTGAATTAACCATTACACAAGCATAAAAAATTATTTTGGCAATTACCAATACTGTTAATTTAGGGCATAAAACTTACATTGGATGATGGTCTAATCAATGTGTTAAACACTTTAAACAAAAATTATATTTTCTAATTGCTTATGGTTAGAGTTAAGATTAGGATTGGGGATATCATTGGTGGCTTACCTCAGAGGGTTAAGACTTATTCTGTACTTTTCTCACACTTATCCTCCATCTTTTTCATTCTCTCTCATTCTCTTCCAGACCTACCTCTCTCTCTCCATATGTAAACTGGCCTGACCACAACAGTTGAGAGTGCACACATGATCAAGTAGTACACAGGGACCAGGAGAAATATCTGTGGTCGGTGGGTTGGCCAAAGTCTGGGGTTTGAGTTGGGGGGGACAGACTCTTGCTTTTAATCACAGAGAGAGATAATGGCTGCCATACGCCACTGCTGCAGACTTTGTTTTTCCCGCAGTTCAGCCTGCCAGGAGGAGTCAGCTATGGCAGCAAAGTCCAATCCTCCTCTGCTCTCTGCCTTTAAAATACATAAGAAGAGGAAGCCCATCTCATTCCACTTTGTCAAGCTTTACAGAATTAATGCCCATTATTACACACATTCCTGAAAGCCAGTTGTTAGACTAATCAGTGTGTTTGTTTGGTGTTTCAGCATGGCTGAAGTGCAAATTTAATTAACAGCACATTGCCCTAGCCAGCCCTGTATCCACACTAACTCTTTTTTTCCCTTTTTGAAAGCATATTGTATTCAAATATGTTCAGATGTCACAACTGAATACATGGTTACAAGACACATGCCAGCATCCTGATTAATGATGTGCCAGAGTCAGCCAGAATCCATGGCAAGACAGTGGCCCACACCCAGCAAACATGCCCTGTTGAAGCCCTGTGGGGCCACTATGGTCAGAAAATTGAGCCTACATTTGGCAGCCAACTGTGGTCTCATTATTGGTGTTAAATGCAGGGTGCGTGTGGGCCAGATGGGGCCCCAGTGGGACCTCCAAGTGGGCTGAGTGTGCAATATTCACACTAAGCAGAGTGGGCCCACAGCATGCCCACTGTATGCCCACAATTGAGCTAAGCTGAGTGTTGCCCTACTGGGCCATGAAAATGGAAAGGGGTCTCACTGTGCCCAAAAACAGATGTTGTAGCTGGACAACTGAAAAATAAAAGTCACCAAAAAGTACTTCATATAATTTTCTTATAAAATCCTGATTACCTGTTTTTAATGAGGCAAAATGATTATAGTTCAATGAAAGAATTTGAAAAAGCAAACAAAAAATGGTTAGGGTTTTAAAAAAAAAAATGTTTTACATACCATTGCTCTGGCTAGGTTAACACTCTGAGGTCTGAAATGTAAATAGTTTTTCTCAGAAAGATTATTTTCTTTGTCCCCTGATTGCCAAGATTTAGGAGAACAATAAAATAAATAAATAAATACATATACTGATAGCATATGATTAGGGTCATCACTGATAATGATCCATGGATCCATCCATTAATCAGAATGGTGGCATGTGTCATATAACCATGTATTCAATCGTGACTGAACATATTTTAGGGTTCAATTTCCAGTGACGTGAATGGGTGGACAGTATAACATCACTGCCCCATTGTTGAGTTCATACAAAAAATAATTTTTCAAATTTACCAGATCCAGAAAGTTTTAAACACATTGGAAATTAAAGTTCAGTAATCTAGGACTATTTCTAGTTGACTGGCTAGTTGATTGCTCCATATGGTCACATTTAAGCATTCTTAGTTCTGCAACAGAAAAAGCACTATATCACTAGCAGTCTTTGAGTGTTAATCTGTTGTTTTTTCTGGTGTTTTAAAATGGTCCATGTTTTAACAAGAGACTGCTAGGTTTGACTTTTAAAATTTATGTTTACTAAACCTTTACTTGGTGTTGGCTCCAAAGTTATTGAAGTAGGATGGAAGAAGGATAACTTCTGTGTTTAATCCTCTGAGGTCTAAAAAATCATAGGTGGTAACCCTAACACTATATTTTAAAGAAAGGCAAAATTGACTGTTCTGGAAAAAAAAATAGTTTTTACTTGTGTCAGAGTGATGGTTTTCTTCTCTGATTGCCAAGACTGTGAGAAGAAATTAATATTAAAAATTACATATTCTGATTGCCTCGGGTTAGCATTAGAATTAGGGTCAGGGTCTTCACTGATGATGGCTTAATATTCAGACATTTAAGATGAAGAGAACTGATAAATGTAAGTCCATGTAAATCCAGCCACAACTTTGACAACTCCAGCAATAGCTGCAACTACATTCAGACTAAGCTAGATGTGATATACCAATGGGAACTGTGGAATTCATTGCCCAGGAAATGAGAAATTAATTTCAGTACAATTACAGTGCTCTGAAAAAGTATTTACTACCTTACTGATTTCTTTTTTGCATATTTGTCATGTTTCAGATCAAACACATTTTATTAGTGATAACCAGAGGAAATACAAAAATGCAATTCCGAAATGATTTCATTTATTAAGGGAAATTAGCTACCCAAACCTACCTGGCCCTATGTGAAAAAGTAATTGCCCACTAAACCCTAAATCTAATAACTGTGCCACCCTTGGCAGCAAGAATTGCATTTGCGATAACTAACATAATGGGTCTTTTACATCATTGTGAATTTTAGCCCACTCTTCTTTGCACAATTGTTTTAATTCAGCCACACTGGAGGGTTTTCAGGCATGAACGGCCTGTTTAAGGTCATGCTTAAGTGTCTCAATCACATAGGTCTCTCCAAATACTTCATTTAGTTTTTCTGTTTTTGATCCATTCAGAGGTGGACTTGCTGGTGTGTTTTGGATCATTGCCCTGCTACATGACCCAAGTGTGCCTGAGCTTCAGGGCACAAACTGATGGCCAGACGTTCTCCTTAAGGATTTGCTGGTAGAGAACCAAATTCATGGTTCCATTAATTATGGCAAGTCGTCCAGGTCCTTAAGTAGCAAAGCAGCCCCAGACATCACACTACTGCCACCATATTTGACTGTTGGTATGATGTTCTTTTTATGAAATGCTGGGTTAGTTTGATACCAGATGTGATGGGCACAAACCTTCCCAAAAATTTGGTCTCATCAGTCCACAAGCTGTTTTCCTAAAAGTCTTGGATCACCAATATAGTTTTTTGGCAAATTTCTTTTGTATTGTTCAATCATTAACACTGACCTTAACTGAGGCAAGTGATGCTTGTAGTTCTTTAGATGACTTTCTGGGTTCTTTTGTGACCTCCTGGATTAGTCCTCGATTACTCCTGGAATAATTTTGGTAGGCCAGCCGCTCCTGGGAAGGTTTACAGATGAGAGCAATATGCAGTGAAGATTCTGACACTGAGCTGAAATGAGACTAGTACAAATGAATGAAGTGAATAAAGTAAATACATTTTTATTTATTTACCATGGTTGTTGTTTTTACTAATAAATACCAATTAAGTAAATGGATGTAATATTATTGGATATATTTACGTTGCATTTTATTTTACAAAGATAGTAAGTCAATGTTTAAGTTAAGGCTAATGTTACCTTACCCATAAAAGAATGATTACCAGTTCTTCCTCACAGTGGAGGAATAGAGCTTATTATTATCAGAATAATTATTAATTTAATACTAGTGATTGGTACTCTGCAGTAAATACCCCAAGTAAATGTATCTGTGTCAGAATTAAGAGCAGTAGCAGGATTTATTACAGTCTCATTGTGTCTGTTTCTATTAAAGTTTATCAGAGTAACTAATGGAGCATTCAGTGTGTTAAAATGTAATGACAAGTGGTGCTGGGCATCAGTAACGAGCAATTAGTAAGGCTGGGATTCAGACCACCCTCTGATATGACATGCAACACAAGCATTTAGCTGAAATAAAACCAGAGATGTTGTGTATATGTGGCTTCCCCTGCAACTATTTGGCTAATATGCAAAGTGTTTGCACAGTATAGTATACTCATTTTGTCTTTGTCAAAAGTACAAACAGAGAGAAAAGAACTTGGATGCAGTGCCAATTGTCAGGGATGTTTGGGCAGTTTTGCCCAGAGAAAACTTGTAAGTAATGAGGACCAGCATGAAAGTTAACACTACTGTTGTGACCATTTTTGTAATTCCACTAAACACACCCAGCTCAGTCAACATGTGGCATCAAAGCGAAAACCACTGAATCCTAATACATCAGGCTTCCACCTCAGAAGCAGAGTCTGAGAACAGCTGTCTCCAATTATGGCGTCACTTACAGTCAGATAGGCTACAGCAATTTCTTTAATATTACTCCTCTTGTTTTCATATTGACAAACCACATCATAGGGAACCATTCCCCAAATACCAAAACAGGAGTTATAGGCTTTGTAATGCCGTAATTTTTACTAGGGAACAATGTTCAACAGGCATATGAAGTGTGATGTTCCAGAGCAGGTTTGATTTAAGATGGTTAAATGTACTCTCTGCTCTTCATCTTGTATGTCTAGAAATCTGTTCAAAGCCTTATTACAGCTCCCTATTCAAGACTAAATAGCACTAATGTTTTACTCTCATCTGGGAATGGGAAAAACCAACTGGTACTCTTATCTAATGTGATTTATTTTCAGCCATTTATTAAGAGTATCTGACTCAAGGCTTGACGAGGGATAAAACAGTGATGCACAACGTTGGCCCTCTCCACGTTTGTACGGATGGAATTATAAGATGAGAGCGATGAATTACAGGCAGATGAGTGATTTACGGTAGACGGCACAGTGGGAGGTGAGCGTGTGTGTGAGACAGCCATTAGATCACAGCCATATCAAACGCATTTTGAAGTTTGATCATTCTTGCTCAGTCAGTCGGCTCTACACTTATTTATTTCTTGGAGCTGATACCAACATGCACATACATAATGTACACACACATGCTGCAGGTTGACTTTCCATTTTGCCTGGCTGGAAGCCCTCACTCTGGGACAGCCATCTCTCTTTCCTGGCACTGCAGTTCTCAGCGCTGGCTGCCAGGCCGGGACTGGCAAAACCCTAAAAAGCTGGGGCCCGATGCATCTTTTACAGTTTACAGGAATGTGTCAGCAGTAATCTCTTGGCGGCCATCTTTGGAAATTCAGCCCGACACACTAATGGAAGCATTGTGATGCTCTGTAGCAGAAAGAGCCTGCTCTAATTGTATCTATTTAAAGCAGCTGTTCTCCTGGCTCTCTGGCTCGGCTGTGGCCTGAATTCATCTCTAGTGATTTAATAGGTCATGCTGGGTGTTAATTTATTAGAAACTTGCCATCGGTTTTTAAGTAAACAGAGGTGGCTGAGACCAGGCTTTAATCACACTCAGTGAGCTGCCCAGAGAGGTTGTTTGGTTTCAATTAGGTCAGCGTAACTTGGCTTTCTCTGCTGTCGGATAATCTCTCCTTCATCTCCAAGTCTTTTAATGCCACTGCCAGCCAGTATTGGCGGTGCAGTGCATGAAATCAAATTTGAACGCTGACCCTCTAGAAAATGGAAGTCGTGAAAGGGGGGCTTAATGGGAGTTCTAAAGGGTGGGCGTCATGTTTTCACCCTCTGCGTGCCCCAGAGAGTGGATTAAGAGCAGCGTGCCAGCAGCAGTGTAAACCAGGCTGTAGGGGAGGCATACATGGCACAGTGTTCTCTGAGCTTACCACATGGATTGGTGTAATCCACCTCTGTACAGGCGCCAGAGTCTGACTGGCTGTTTATACTGATGGCTACAGTTTGTGGAGAACATAAGAAGGTCCCTGCTCTCATGAGGCTTTGACAACACTGTGTGTGAGAAAGTAAAATTCTGTTGTTGGTGGGTTTTTTTCACTGAAGGTCCCAGCTAGTTCCTTCAGTGCTTTTCAAAGATTTGTACAATGATAAAATTGTAAAGATGAATTCCAAACGTTTCTATTTCTACATGCCTTTGGAGGACACATGGTAAGACCTTTGACGCAATTGTCACTTAGAAATCTCATCAAACACTTCACTGTGATCGGTGCCGCTCTGTCACTTGCCTGCCTCACAACATAGAGATCAGCAGCTCTGTTTCAAAGCCACAGACTTCTGTTGAAGCCAGGGGTCAATCGATCATTTTGATTCAAGTTGGCTACCAATTAAAGATCAGAGGTGGCGCAGGGCATCACCACAGGTTGTAGCTGCATTTCATTCCACACTTGTTTCATGTCCAGTCATTTCAGTCATTTCAAGTCAAAACAGATGCTAGTCTGTGTGCTTTTCACTTGGTGCCACCAAGATAAACCATTTTGTATGTGTTTATTTTTCTTGTGTTTTCCATTTTTCTTTTTGTATTTTACTTTTATAGCAAAAAATATAAAACTAGATAAATAAAATATTCCATTTGGTTATGTCAAATATATGAAAGACAGGGGTAGATGTGAACCCACCCTTATTCCTAATCCTAACCAGGTCACTGTAAACTTGGAAACTTGGTGGATGTTAACCACCGAGGAAAGGATAAATCTCAAAATGATGAGCCTTGGTCTTCAACTGATGCGTGACATTCAGGTTTGGAATTTGTCTACTGAAAACTGCTCAGTCATAGCTGAAGACTCAGCTGTCATCACCAGCAATTATCCAGACAGCTGGAAGCAGGACATGCCTAAAAAGATGATCTTTAACAGGAGACAAAATTGAACTGAGATGTGGTTTATTTTAGCAATTTTAGAAGTAATTTATTTCTTGTGTAATTGCAAGACATTAACATTAATTTCTGTTAGAGAGTGCCGCAGGATGACTTTTTGTAAGCCATGGTTCCTTAACAATAAATAAATGGGATCTTTCCATTGGGTTTGCAGTTATTGCAGAAAACAAGTTCTGTGGGAAATAAAAACCCTGTACATCGTGTACCCCTCCTTTTGTCCTATGAGAGCTGTGAGAAACCAGAGATCCTGGAGAAAACATTCACATTGAAAGGGAGAACATGCAAACTTCACACACAGGGGCCCTGCCCAAGTTTGAATCCTGTACCCCCTTGCTATGTGGCAGCAATGGTAACTGTGTCATTTGCAAACTCCCAACAGTTCATTAATGAGAGAGCAAACAACAGCAAGCAGCAGGAAAATTATGAAATTACTCATATGCGTAAACGTCTCCATAGCCCACCTTGTGAAAATATCACCCCTGAGGCCTGTACTCTGAAGCAGGATTTCGTTTTATCCAGGTAACTTCAGGGTTAACCTACCCTGCTGTGGAGCAGGTTAGGTTCTAGATTAGAGATAAACAGGTATGAAATCACTGCCTACTGACCACTCAATTCTCCAGAAAATAGCGTCACTGACAATAGGAGTTTTTTAATAGCATCTAATGTCTTTGTGTGTCGCTGATTCTCAGACGCAACTTTATTCCATTTTTTTTCTGTTGGCAGCAAAAAACTTTACAACAGTTTTATTGTTTTATAAGCATTGATATGTGATCCTAAAACAGGACACCTAGACTGTACTTACTGACCTCATATCAAATTTGTATGTAGACTAAACCTCTGTTTGAATTGTTTTTATATTTAATCTTTACTCTCAAACCCTTAAACAGAACAGAGTCTGCAGCTGAGGGGATAAAAACTAAAACTGTCAGGAGCAGGTTATGTTCAGAGTTTTGGTTTAAAATCAGTTGGAAGCGCCTGTTCAATCAATCAAATTATTTCACTTTGATCTACAGACAAACTAATGCAATTTGCACGTCTTCTTTATCAGGCTGTAGGACACTAACCTTTGAAGTTTAAATGGATCCAGTTTAAAGTTTCAGAGCTCTAATGTGCAGCCGACACCTTAGAAATAAATCTCACAAATTTAATATGAGGTCAGCAAGTACAGTGTAAGTGTCCTGTTTTAGGGTCAGATTTTAATGATTATAGAACAATAAAGCTGTAAAATTGTTTGTTGCTAACAGAAAAAAAATCAAGGAATAAAGTTGCGTCTGAGAATCTATATTTATTACTGATGCCTGTTGATCTCTAGTCTGGAACGTAAAATGCTCTGGAGCAGGTTAGGTCTACAGCATAAGTTACCATGGTGATTTACCCCAGTAAGAAGTGAATCACATTTGTTAACCCTGAAGTTACCTGGATAAGATGAAATCCTGCTTCGTAGTACAGGCCTCAGATAACAGAAAGATACCCTGGGTATGTTGAACTTGCTTCATAGTATAGGCCCCAGGTCTACTGTCTGTTAAAAAATGTAGCTAAGGCATGCTGCAACACCATGATATGAGAAATACTGCATATCTTATATTTATAAGAAAGGTTTCCAAATTTCTGAAATTAAAAATGATGACCTATGAGTAATCGTCTAATAAAGCTTTGGGTGATGACCATACAGTATACTTTTATATATTGTAGATTTAGCACAATGGAAGTTGGGGTGAATTTGAAACCATTACTGTAATTCAACACAGATAAGGTTTGGTTTTCCTTTAGCCAATGTCAAATAGACAAATTTACAGAAACTAGAAGATGTTACATTTCAAATAATGTGTTGTTTGGATTACAGTTTTTTCTTTCTTTTTTTGTTTTGTTTTTTTTTTGTCTTTTTGTTAAAGGTTTTCCATTTGAGTTTTCCAAACAGGCAAAAACTGTATTTAAAAAACAAAAAAACAAAACATAAATGGTTCACCATTGAACTGATCGATGTTAAGTTATTGATTTTTCAATGGATTAATGAAAACCTGTCCACAATAGAAAGTCATACTTGTATCTTTAATGTTTGGGTGTTTAGATTAGACAGAATTATGAATCACAGTGGAAGGTGTTCAAGGTCCAGTAATAACCACTAATCACTAAACCAATATAAGGGACTAAGTATGGTGTGAAAAAGTAGCTTTGAGTAGCTCAGTTCATGAGCCTTCAGCTTAATGTGTGTTAACAAAGAAATGCCTTTTACCTCGCATTTCATCATCCACTCAGAACACACATCTGATTTTCTAGCTTTAAAAGCCTACTGTAAATCATCTGTGTAGAGCTTATGTACTGTACATTATATGACATGTGTAGTAAGTATGATTCTTATGTCCTGGCAGCATGTTCTCTATAAAATCCTAAGACTTACAACCTCTCCTGACTCTCCAGCAGCCTGACTACAGCTACTGCGATTGAAGCCCCACAGCCTGAATGATAGCTCCCACCGTGTCATTAGGGGCAGTGCTTTCATGGAGAGGACCCCATGAAAGCACTGCCAAAAATCTCCTTGAAGATGGAGGAAAAGAAAGGCAAGGGGTATTGATCGTCTGTCCACGGATATGATACTTAAGCCCTGGTACTGAAAGCCGGAGAGCCCCTGGATCCATATCTCAAAGACTTTAATCCTGGCCCCTCTTACAGCTGGATTGGCCTTCACCTTAACCTCCCGACAACTGCTCCTGCAGATCAGCCATGGAAATTTTATTCTTCTCACAATCTCCTTCCCTCCTCTTCCCCCCTTCTCTCCTGTGCTTCGTTTCTGCTGGTCTGCAGTTATTAACAGGCCTGCCCTGCATTCCCATCCGAATTAGGAGTTAGAGGTGAATTGATACCTGATCCCTGTTTTCATCATTTTCTGAATAAAGTTCTTATCCTCCTTTTCTTGGAGCTGAAGTTGAAAGGAAACTTAAAGGAAGCATGCATACATTACAGCTGAGCTGGTCATATCAGCCTGCTGCATGCCACATCAAGGTGTTTTGTACATCCATCTAATGTATTCCATTAGATAAATAGAGGTTCAACATAGAATATCTTTATAAATCAGCAAATCAGCATCATGCTGCTGGGATATCTCCGTAATGGCACTAAACATAGCTATCTTTGTGGTGATTGGAGACCAACACAGGCTGCTATGTTCACCTGCTGTGAATGTATATTTGATTATATTGGCTCTTCTCTTTGAGCTTCAAAAACTCTGTAATAAAAGAACATCATACTGTGTTCCTGAATGGTACAGCATTCATTCATGCAAAAGTGCTCACCAGGTGCATACACCCCGATTTATTTATTTACTTTTTAAGGTTTTAAAGGTTGTGGGAAATTAGATTTTTAACAGATCAGTTACCAGTGATTTATAAGTTTGTCATAAACTGTTTGAAAGATTTTCTTTACTCCACCATCACACTTCCTTTGTAAATGGACTACATTTATACAATTCTTTTCTAATCTTTTTGACAACTTAAGTGCTTTAAAAGCCACATTCACGGGTTACACATGTGCATGCAGCACTTTATCACTCTTACAGACCAATGGAAACCTTGACATGCAGACTGGAGAAGCTGAGGATGGAAATACTTGATAAATTCACCCCCATCTCTTCCACCAGCAAAAAATAAAAGCTCTAGGTAGCCAACATGACATAACTCATTAGTTTTGGACTCTTTATTTTGAAGCCTCAACTTTAGCACTTTGGCCAACATGATGATGGTGTTTTAGAGCCAAAAATATGTACGTGTACTAAGTAGAAGTTTAATAAAATAATACAATTTCACAAAAAAAAAACAAAAAAAAAACTGAAGCATGAATTTCAAAGATTTAATTTAATTCCATTAAAATGTTCCAAAAGGCACCGGCAACATGAACACTGTGGAGAAGTCTATTTTGGCACATTTCATCAACTCAGCCCCTAACTTTAAGCCCACAAAATATACAAAAGTTATTAAAAAAAAAAAAAAGCAGTGACACCCATACACCCTTGCACTTGAAGGGGCTATAAATTTAGTTACAACCAGGTGTAACTAAATTTATAGGTTGTCAACAGTCTATGGGGCTGGAGCCAGCATCAAGTGGCCCCAAAACTCGTCTGTTTAGTTCCAGAACTAACCAGGATTACTCATCCAATGGTGTGATCACTGACTTTCTTGGGAAAATAAGTGACATTTCAATCAATTTTATTTATAAACAACATTTGTAATGTATCACGCTTTATTAATAATGTAGCAGACAGGCTTATTAGCAACTAAAATATTGTCTTTTGCCATATATTTGGCACAAGAGACTATGCTGTCTCCATTTCTGTTCACCTTTTACACCTCAGACTTTCAGTCCAACTCTGGACCATGCTGCATACAGAAATAGACTGACAATTCTGGAGTGATTCGATGTATAAGTGACGGGTAGGAGGAAAAGTGTAGAGCACTAGTGAATAATTTTGTTGACTGTTCTGGGAAATCTGCTTCTGAATGTGAAGAAGACTGAGAGATTGTAATCAACTTCAGATGGAAGAAGACAGCTCCACGGTCAATGCCTATCCTGGGACAGGACGTTGATGTAATGGAGTACAAATACCTGGCAAATACATTGGCAACAGGCTGAACTGGAAGACCAACACAGAGGTTGCCTACAAGAAGGGGATGAGCAGGCTCTGTTTCCTAAGGAAGCTGAAATTCTTCCTTAGGAATGTGTGCTGCAAAAAGTTCAACTGGGTTGAATTTTGACCATTGCGTGGTGTGATGTACATTCGTGCGACCAATAGAAACAAAGCCTACAGCCGTGCTAAGTTCAGCCACACAATGAACGAAAACATGGAACAAAAGTTGGTTCTGCGGGTATCTATTATCTATTAACATATATAGAACTGAGTGTCTCATGCACCCACAACCTCTTTCTTGCCATCCGTGTTCTTCTCTTCCCTAGTAGTGCCAAAACTGTATTCTTTATGGATGAAATGACAGGGAGCCGGCGCATCTAGCACACATAAAGCAGGCGCAAAAAAATGACGTACAAGCACAGCGGTCAGGGCAACACAAGTTTTGGGCCATTCGCTCAGCGCAGCGCATGTCGCTTCTTATGTGAAAGGGCCTTTACACTCAGCCACTTTAATGTCATATTTGCTAGGTTGTTTTTTTTTAACATGTTTAGTAAAAATGTTTTTTTGTTTTTTTAAATATTTTAATTGTTATACATGATTTAATTAATTTTGATTTCAGAATAGTTTTTATCTTAAGATATTAGTTTTGTCATTGTTTTTTGTGTTTGTTTTTTTTTATTTTTAGAGGTATATACCACTCTACTTAAGCTCTTTGTAATGTTTGCTTCTAATTTAATTTTTTAACTGCTGTGATAAAAAGAACTTACTGAATCTGGGATAAATAAATCCCAGATTTAATAAATGTTCTGTTATTTTATCTTATCTCATGTTGTGCAATCTGGAAACCAAAGCATTTAGGTTACCATTAATTCAATTCAATTCAATTCAATTCAATTTTATTTATATAGCGCCAAATCAAATCAACAGTCACCTCAAGGCACTTTATATTGTACAGTAAAGACCCTACAATAATACAGAGAAAACCCCAACAATCAGACAACACCCTATGAGCAAGTACTTGGCGACAGTGCGAAGGAAAAACTTCTTTTAAACAGGAAGAAACCTCCGGCAGAACCAGGCTCAGGGAGGGGCAGCCATCCACCACGACCAGTTGGGGGTGAGGGGAGGGAGACAGGAAAAAAAAACACTGTGGAAGAGAGCCAGAGATTAATAATAACTCATGATTAAATGCAGAGTGGTGTATAAACACATAGTGAGTGAACCGAGGTGAGAGAAAGAGAAATGTTTAGTGCATTATGGGAAGCCCCCAGCAGCCTTGGCCTATTGCAGCATAACTAAGGGGGGAAGTAGGTAACAAGTAAGCCAGCAGTCTGAGAGCGAAGTGCTCTATTGGGGTGATATGGTGCTATGAGGTCTTTAAGATAAGATGGGGCCTGATTATTGAAGACCTTGTATGTAAGGATGGTGCCTAACTGAGACATGAAGCTATAAAGCTTTTGCAAACTATTTATTAATTATTAAAAGCCACTCTCAGCAGTTTATCAACCCTTATCAAGGATGGTTTGATAGTTTTCTTTTTCCCTTTTCACTCCAAATTGAAAATCATTGTGTGTTTTACATTTTGTGTTCACTGTGTCAAAGCAACTCAGTCTCAGGACACACACACACACACACACACACACACACACACACACACACACACACACACACACACACACAT
>VUQS01076651.1:7308-19834 GCA_015108495.1 Heterochromis multidens
AGGAAAAAAGGGAAAGGGGGGGGGGGGGAAGCAGAGCGGCACATCTGAGGCTAGAGTGCATGTTAAACCCTTCATTAACCACCAGCAACAGCAGTGTTGATGCATTTCAGAGAGAACAGAAGACTAAGGGGGGACATATAAAAACATATATAACAGATAAAAATCTTACTAGACCATGACAGACTGGAGAAGAGGCTACGAAATGACAGTACGCAAAGCTGACAATGGAGAAAAGGAGACTTTGACTGGGTTTTGGCTAAACTGACTCACTTGGGGTTAAAACTCCAGGTCCACCACAGCAAGCCTCCGCTTGACCAACCAACCCAAACTGACTCTGATGGGGCAGCCACGTCTTTGAAGATGTGTCCATGCAGCTATATGGCACAGACACAAGTAAAGTTTTCTCTTTAGTTTTTGACATCAAAAAACTAACAATCCCAACACAACAATGACAAAAAAGTTTTAAAACAACAACAAAACAAAAAATATGAACCTGTTATTGTGTGTGAAAGTAACGGTAAAGAAACGTTAATATAGAGAATATGTCACACTGTACAAATCGAATAAAGAGAAATTTCATTTTGTAGATAGCAAACAGCCCTGAATCTGGAGTTAAAATTACTTTTTACTGTGCAGTAGGTGGAATCATTCATCATCTACATGTGTGAATATCTTTGAGGTTTCTGTAGATAAAATGTGGCTTTAGATAAACTGCAGCAGGAACTTATCTTTCAGGAGAAAAAAAAAACAGATGTTTAGCTGTATGAATTAAATATAATAATATGAGAGGTACCATCTGGGACTACTGCAGTGCATGTGAACACACAAAATTGTCCATGTCATTAAAAAGATATCAATTTTTGGGCTGCAAAACACAGTATGGGGTTTTTCTACATCCACCCCATCATAGCTGGCCTTTTTTTAGATTTGCAAGCTAAATGTCACGATGCTGCATAACCACAAGCCGCTACCATGATTAATTGATAAGCATTCCTACAGACATGGATCCCCTCCAGGTATGGTGGAAGATGTATAAAAATACCCTGCTTTGAATGATGATTTGTTTCTGCTATGATTTCTCCATCAAAAAGTTCAATTTCCTGCTTTTAAATTCTTCAAAGGACATTTATGCTCCCTGTCTTGTTAACAAAAGAAAAACAAATATAAATGAATATACTAATGTGTTTTTTGTTTTATTTTAAAGGTTAAAAATACTAGATACAAGACATCTCATAATATACAGAATATTTAACCAATGAAGGCTTCAGATTTCCACATCACACACAATTTAAAATACCTACTGGACCAGGACTGGCCTCCAGTCACAGAAACACACCTTATACTCACAATTTTAGATGAGCACAGCACTCCCCACCTTAAGCAGATGAAAGCCCCTGAACCTATACCAATCTGGACAGTGACCGTTCATCATCATCCAAGAGGAAAAAAATGAGTGAAGGGGTCTTTCCCACGTTTCTTTATTCCTTGTTCTTTAATTAAAAATTATATTACAGGCAATATTTTTACTGTCATTCTGAAAATTAGAAATATTTATTCTATGACATCAGGAGAGTCTCTATCATGGCATCTGACTGTTTCTTAAAATACAGCTGCATGAGATGCTAACAACAGAGACTGCCCATAGAAATCTGAGGTGTGTTATGGCTTAGTCACACTTGGGCAAAAATAGGACGGCAACCTCCTTGCAACTAGGGAAAATAAATAAATAAATCAGTGGTTGCCCAGTGATTGCATTGTATTTTTTCCACATTTGGCAACCAATTGTAAGTAGTTGTGGCAACCAATGGATCACCGTGCAACACCCTCAATCTCTGGGCAACCACTTTTTTCATGGCAAAGCCACTGGAGTTATGCTACAGTCACACTAGGGAAAACAGTAGGCACAATGAAAGCAACCTGTTTTCAAATAATCGTGGTCTCACTCGGACTGACTGCAATCACTCGAGAACATTTGCAAATAATCACTGTACAATTCTTAAGCATAGACAGACTGGCAAGACTGGCAGACTTTTGCAATCAACCTGAGTCAGTCTGAGCCAATGAGCACAATTCTTCTGCGATGAGTCTCTTTGAAATAGGGGACTCAACTAAACTGATTCCCAACTGGTTGTATTCTGGTTATATTCCTATATAAAAGCAAGACTGCCAAGTAGCTATGTCATGTTGCAGTTAAAGCGCTGTCCTGCAGCACCTACGTCACTGTTTGTGGAGGAATTTCTAAATTTCTGTTTCAAATCTATGAGGCTCTGGCTGGCCTCTGAATGCAAGTAATTAATGTGAATTTCTGTGAATGTAGACGGCAACAGATTTGTAATTTTTGCTGATTTATCACAGTTAATTGCCATATTATCACAAACAGATTGCATATAAATGCCAACTTGACCCTATTCAATCGGAAACTGATAGCAGACTGACTCCATTTTATTGCCATTTTATCGCCACCTTAATGTACCAAAGTTGCTTTGAAGACTGTAACTTAGAGTGGTCACAGACTGGTCCCCATCTTTGGAGCAACCATTTCAAAGGCAACAAAATCGCAAGTTGATTGTACACGGTCGCAACAAATTTGGTTGTGCCGTGGTCTCTAACTACTGTTTTCCCTAGTGTGACTGTAGCATAACTCCAGTGGCCATAAAAGAACAGGTTAAGAGGAGAAGAATATGAGGACAGAGTTGAGGGGCAGGTCTGCAAGAGCAAACTGATGAGTATTATGAGGTATTACACTGTCAGACTGTGTTAAGTTAGAGGAGAGGTTCAGAATGGGGAAGAATTACCAGAACTGTAAAAAATATCTCCTCTTTTTTCTTTTTTTCTGGCTGAAAAAAAGAGGATGGAAAATAAATCCATGGCCTGAGGCAAAAGAAAACAATTTGAGAAAATTGCAGGACAGGATCTCATTGACAGGACTTTTTTTTTTTTAAGAGAACATTCAACTTGACTGTCAAAGCCTTTCTGTCCTTGGCAGCAAGAAGATGCCCCCTCTGTGCATTGCATTGAAGATGGCTGAAGAACAGCAGAATTATGACGAAAAATTGGTACTGGAGCAGAATCAGCTCTTTGCCGGCTGTCAGGCTCTCGGCTGACAACTGTGACAGAGTGGCAGAGAGTCCAGATTCTCAACAGTTCATGAAGAATTGAGAAAGATTAATAGACATCCATGATTCACGCCTTTCTATTTCAGCTAAACTAACAAAATAATTTCTGGAGGAGATGTAGGAGATAGGCATTTCTTATGAAGACACCCATTTCATAAAGAGGAGGATGAGGAAATCCTGCAAGGGACAATGAGTCAGACTGAGCCAAACTTATCTTGTTCCATCAAGTGTGCAGCCTTAGACATTTCATTAACTGAAGCACTGCTGTCTCCACTACATTATGTTTTTTGGTTAGGATGGGGAATGGTTTAAAAGAGCCTACTGAGTACAGAGACGGTGTGACATAATGGACCATGAAGATGGTGGCCATTCAGTGTCCCAACATCAATCTGTTGCCAGTGGAGATGGAGGAATACCAGCAATAAATGAAATCACTCATGCGTAGTTTGGCAAATCATCTATTCCTCCAAAATACACATACTGAACCCAGTACAAAGTCCAGTGAAACTGGGACACTTCTTGGCAAATGCCATTTTGGCCTAATAATAGATATTCACTAACACCAATTCTGTTATGTAACTGAACGAAGCCTTGCCAAAGTTCTTGTTGTCATAGTAAACTGACTACCTGACAGGGCTAAAATAACCCAGTTTTGTGATTTAGTTTGTTTTATCTTTAAAAAAAATAAAGATTTAGATCTTTAATGTATCATTATGGATAACCCACACCCCCTCTATAGTCCATGCAGGTGTTAAATGTACAACACCCACAGATAGCTCATTAAGAAACTACGGGTATCAGTGAAATTAGTGCAAGCAAAGTCTCACTGACTCCAAAGTAGCTGGCTGCCAAGAGAAGAGAGCAGCAGGTTTGTGCATTCATTAAGCTGGAAGTTCCTTTGGAAATAAAGTAAATTAATGAATATTATTTTCTTAGTGTGGGGCACCAAGTGTTATTCATCATGAGGAATGTAAGTTGAGATCCATTAGTATGTGCACAAAATGCACCTCAGGGGGAAATCTTTGAAAACATAAGCTATGACACTTAGATACTTATTAACAATTTTTTCTACATTACACTTTATGAAGGCATTTTTCGTCCAATCAGGAGGCATCCTAAGCAAAATTACAGTCAGATTTCAGGCTTGTAGCCTGCAAACAACATAGGAGACACTGAGAAGTTTATATGTGCAAACCATAGACTGTATATGAAAGATGGACATACAGTAGTCTCTAGGTCTGAAAAGTGAAGCCAGCAGGGGGAGACTTCATCATCTGGTATAAATTATGCCTCTACTACAGTTAAAAAGGAGGATAAAGCAGGGCATGTTTTAGGGCTCATGACTAACAAGTCGCTACCATATTAGCATGCAGTGTCCCCCTGGTTTCTCAGTCAGATCCACCCCTTGTTCATCATGTTCAGGTTCAAAACACCAGGGTAGTGATGGCAAAAATGCTCAGCCTGATGCACCGCAACAGGTAAATAACCTATGGAGAACAATAAGGAGGCTACATTGACCTTTTACATACAGTCTATAGTGGAAACTTGGGGTGTCGCCATAAGTGGGTACTGGGGATAAATATTTAAATTAATATTGATATCATGTTGCATATTCACATATGATAAAATAAATAATCGAGGGCGAACTTGGTGGTAGTATTGCAGCTTTGCAGCTGAAGCTCTTTAGTTTGAAAGTTCATCTGTTTAGGGTAATTGTTCTTTTTGTACACTTCTGCACAGCTCCCTGCAGTCCTATGCTTGTATTTTGAGTATTTCTTTTGCTAAACAATAAATAAAGTTAAAGATGAATATGACTGGCAACATTGACTTTTTTCTAGATATGAATATTTCTGACATTTCTCTAATGAAGTGTTAATTGTTTGGTGTTGTTTTGTGCAGTGGAAATATGATATTGTGCCAGCCTTAATGGGAATTCATATAAACAGCCATTAAGCCAAAGCCAGAGGAGGGGGCAAACCTCTGATTACACCCAGCAAGTCTTTACAGTCATTCACTTTAGTGTTTTGTAAAATCACCTAAAGAGCTTCAAAATTTTGAGAAGAATTTCTAATAATGAACTGGGGGGGATACTAAAACACACACATACATACAGGACAGTGCACCAGGCTTTTGTGTAAAACTGTTTGACATCAGTGTGTGCTGATGTCCCACTTTGGCTGAACCCTTTACTGTCATCACAGGTCATGCAGCCTGCAAAGTATCACCTTAAAATGAGTTCAGTGAGACACACTGAACCAGGACACCTGCCTGCAGTGTGCAGGTCTGTTGAGTTTCACTTCTGCATGAACAGCTGGTGTAGACCCTCCTGTCTATGTTGTAGATATGCAGGCTGTAAGGTGGGCTAGCATCACCAGACCAGCTGTCACTAATACTAGGTGAATACTTCACAGGGAGATAATGAAAGACCGTGCATAGACACAGATCTTTAAAACACTGTAAGTTTAACAGTATGACATTTTCCATCTGTCCACAGTTGAGAATAACACTTACCCAAAATAACAGGACTTCCTTATGAAGAAATTTTAGTTACATCTGTGGATGCAGACTGTATCCGGTGGGCTTCCAGGGCACTTGAGAGGGGGGCTGAGGTTGCAGGTTTACTTTCTTTTTGGGATGAAGGTAGAATCAGTTTGTGCAGACCTGAGAGACGGTTTCCAAATAAAAGCCCAGTGCTGTCCTCTTTGAAAGAGAGTTGTGTTTTATTCATTAGGCCAACTCGCAGCTCCTCTTGTTCCTCACCAATGCTGCAATGTGTCCATACGTGCTTTTGTCCAGTGTGAAGGCTTCTGAGGAAAACGTGAAGCTGACTGTCATAGGGATCCCTTCACCTTCAGTTCAGTCCACCACTGAAACCAAATCTTGCCCCTCAGCAGCGGCTCCGGTGTGCGGCTCAGCAGCTCTCCTCTGCTTCTCCTCCCTCTCTTCTTCCTCTGCTCCCTGTCCTCCAACTCTATTACAATCCAGAAACTGTGATGTGATACGAATGCGGCTTCCTTGGTAATAAAGACGATCTCTCCTGGGGACCGTTTTTGTCATCTTAATTGTTTGTTCTGGGCGCATGTGACTCCAAACAGCCCCTGCGTCGCGTTTAAATCTGGGAATGATATGAACTCCTATTAGCGCATTTGGTCTGCCGATCCACACAGCCAATTAGTTCATCATTTGTCGCTTCTATTTACATTTAAAAAACACTCTACTGATATTAAAAGCACAACGCGGATTGCTTACGGTTAAAGCCACGGAAGGCTGCGCACCAATTATGCCCTAACTTACAGTGAAATGATTTTTAAGGTGATGTCTGTGGGCTATGCCAACTCTAAGCATCAACAACAACCGTGCTGCACATTGCACGCACTAACACCACAGAAGCATTAAAATAAATATCCTGTCGTATTTACAGGCGAAATCACAAAGATGTGCAGCAGCACTGGAACAAAATCTGATTCATGCACATTTTTTTTGACGTGCACCATGTTTCAAGCTGATCTTGGAAAGCGTCTGTAGTTAACCCTGCGTGGCTCAACGACGTCCCCATAATCCAGAAATTGATTACGAGAAGGAGGAGGAGGAAGAGGAGGGGGGGAATCGGGTACCAAATTGACGCGGTGTCCTTTGCTCTCCTGCAGTCCGTCAACCCCTAATTTTAATTTAACGCCAATGAACGTAAAAAGGTGCTCGGTAAACGGAGAAGTCTCTCCCCCGAGGGCGGAGATAGAGCGTAAGATAGACATACACCAAAACCAACGCCTCCAGAGGCAGCAGAGTCCGCCCTGCGCTGCACCATCTCTGGAGTTTGTATCACCAGAAAATGCAACGAAACGATGACGGCCGACCGCCCACTGTGCCGACTGTTACCGACGAAAACGATGTAGACAAGTAGTAAAGTTCATTTGAGTTACTTCTTGAATATGTAGAGTCAGTGGGCAATTGGCTCACACTTGAGTAGCGATGCTGCATTTTAAGTTTGCATCTGAAAACATTTCCATAAACTTATTTTTTAGGCAACAATGGGGAAAGTGGTGCTTTTATAACTGTGGTGATGTGTGCTGTAAAAACATTTTAATAAATTGGTGCAGCTCGGAAGGGAAGGAGACTGAGAGGGCCCTCAAGGAGGGTAACTTAATTTCACCTGTGGCATATGGGAGTAAGCACTAGAACAACTGACAACAAGGGCTATGAGGTACTTAGTGCTTTAGTGTCCAATCTTTACAGAAAAAAAACATTTCATTTCATTTTAATCTGTAATAGCATGTTAATCTGGCCACAGATGATTCATATGGCACACAGGTGTCCGTTCAACGCAGCAACATATTAAAAGGAGAGGTTCCGATTTTAAGAAGTCTTTAACAATGCTCATATGCCTGTTTTTACAAGCAAGTTATTGCAGGTAATAATCATTTCTTCCATTCATGCTGGCCATGAGGTAATCAATTTCTATTGCAAATCCAATATGAGCAGGGATTCAGAAAGCAAACACGCTTTCATTTATAACAGAGCAGAGGGACTGTGCTGCTGGGGATAATGTTGTTTAAGGTACCACTGGAACAATGCAATACAATCCAAAATACAATCTGTTACTCCAGTCAGTAACAGACACCAAAGCAGACCCAGTGATTTCAGGAAAGTCAGTAGAAGCAAGACAGAATTCATGTGTGCGAATGTGAGAGAAACATGTTTTAACAGTGAAACTGCAAAGAGTGGAGGTAGTGAAGGTGGATGAATTTAAATATCTGGGGTCAACAATCCAAAGCAATGGACAGTGCACAAGAGAGGTGAAGAAGAGAGTGCAGGCAAGGTGGAGCGGGTGGAGATGAGTGTCGACGTGATTTGTGACAGAAGGATAGCAGCAAGAGTGAAAGGGAAGATTTACAAGATGGTAGCGAGACCTGCTATGATGTATGGTTTGGAGATGGTGGCACTAACAAAAAAACAGGAGGCCGAGCTGAAGGTGTTAAGATTTTTATTGGGAGTGACCAGAATGGACAAGATTAGAAATGAGTATATCAGAGGGACAGCTCAGGTTTAGCAGTTTGGAGACAAAGTTAGAGAGGCAAGGTTAGGATGGTTTTGGATATGTGCAGAGGAGGGATAGTGGATATATTGGACAAAGGATGTTGAATATGGAGCTGCCAGGCAGGAGGAAAAGAGGAAGACCACAGAGAAGATTGTCAAACACGAACTTTGTCAAAAAAAAAAGCTGAAGTGTTGCAAAACTTGCATGGTTTGGTCTGAATGCACGATCTTTTCCATAATGCACCTCAGTAGGATCTTTACTCAGTCTTTCCCTGTGTGGTACATTCATGTCTTTCAAACTCAGTGTTACAATATCAGGCTACAATCCAAAACGGAGATAATTCTGATTACATTACTGTGATATCATCAGCATTATTTTCCCAAATTTTGGAAAGCTCCACAAAGAGACTAAACAAATTATGCAATAGCCTCCACAGGCTGAGTAGCACTCCCCATGACAGGTAAGCTGAGCTGCTCAGAGTGCCTGTTTGAGCCAATATGAGGATTCAGTTAGCCAAATAAAGGTGGTATTTTTCAGAGTTTTTTTTTTTAGTAGCTTAGTGTCCAGACAGTGGTTCATCACTGAAATGCAGAGGAGTTTTAGCAGCTCAATTCAGCCTTTTTCCTTCTACAGAGATTATAATTTTGTATTATTTAACTGCTAATTTCTGAATAGCAGAAAGCTGAGTACTTGTGCATTTTGTCCCTAACTTCTTACACTTGTATGAAACTGTTTCACAATAACTTAAAATATACACTCACTGGCCACTTCATTAGCTACATGTAGACATGTAGACAAGACAAGACAACCTGCTGAAGTTCAAACTGAGCATCAGAATGAGGAAGAAAAGTGATTTAAGTGACTTCAAACATGCCATGGTTTTTGGTGCCAGATGGGCTGGTCTGAGTATTTCAGAAACTGATGATCTGGGGGGGATTTTCCCACACAACCATCTCTAAAGTTTACAGAGAATGGTTGAAAGAAGATAAAATATTCAGTGAGCAGCAGTTCTCTGGTTGAAAATGCCATGCTGATGCCAAAGGTCAGAGGAGAATGGCCAGACTGCTTCAAACTAATAGGAAGGCAATAGTAACTTAAATAACCACTTGTTACAAGCAAAGTATGCAGAAGAGCATTTCTGAAGAGGGCTAAAGCAGCAGAAGACCACATCAGGTGCCACTCCCATCAGTTAAGGAAAGGAAACTGAAGTATACAAGCACAAGCTCACCAAAAGTGGAGAACAGAAGATTGGAAAACCATTGCCTGGTCTGATGAGTCTCGATTTTGGTATCATATTTCAGATGATACAGTCAGAATTGATTAAACAACATGAAAGCATCCATCCTGTCATCAGCAGCTAAGGCTGGTGGTGGGGTGGTTTTCTTGGTACACTTTGGGCCCCTTAGTACCCATTAAACATCCATTAAACACCACAGCCTTCCTGAATATTGTTGCTGACCATGTCTATTTATGACTACAGTGTATCATCGTCTGATGGCTGCTTCCAGCAGGAACATGCCATGTCACAAAGCTCAAATCATCTCAAACTGGTTTCCTGAACATGGCAACAAGTTCACTGTAATCAAATGACCTCCACAGTCACCAAATCTCAATCCAATAGAGCACCTTTGCGATGTGGTGGACCAGGAGATTCATATTATGGATGTGCAGCTGACAAATCTGCAGCAACTGTGTGATGCTGTCACGTTAATATGGACCAAAATCTCTGAGGAATGTTTCCAGCACCTTGTTGAATCTTTGCCAAGAGTACTAGCAAGGTGTAACTAATGAAGTGGCCAGTATATGTGAGTACAGTTTAAGATGAACTAAAAAAAAAAAGTGAAACTGCCCTTTGAAGAACCCAGTTTTTCTTTGTCTTCACAGAAACCAATAGTCCAGACACTGGCAAAATCAACCTCTGTGTGTGACTCATTTGGATTTTAATAGTCTGTAATGGGGTGTTATTCTGGTCACTGGAAAAAAAAAAGAGCCAATCCATCAAACCTCTCCATATAGGTCCAGACGTGTGGAGGCAACTACGATTGTTCTGCTTCGAAAGGATTTTTATTTTGATGTCTGCGATGTAAACATGTTACATAAATATGTATTGCTAATTGTTAAATCCTCAATGTGTCATAGATCATTTCGTGGGCATATATAAATACTGTGTTACATAAATCCTGAAAAAGAATTGTAACCCAGTTAGCGTTTTTTCTCTCTACGTCACAAAAACGAGGCTGGTGGAAAATTGGGAATATAAAAACAACAACAATAACTATTTTTCCTAATCGTAATTAACTTTTGAATTAATCATCAAAAGTTTGATCAGCTACAAATACAACAAAGCAGATAAACCTTTGCTTTAACCTAGATTCACACAGTAAGACTATTTAAAATGTCTGTAGTTTACATTTGAGGGGTTTGCTGTGTGTTTCTGCTGCACTGCTCAGTGAATAAATTGCAGTTTATTCTACTGTGATCACTTTATTGGGATTTATACTGTACTGCAGCTGTACCAAACACAAGAAAAGACAAGTACAAGAATCGGGATCAGAAGAAGCAAAAATCACTGATGTTGCTCAACATCTATCTCGGGACACCGGACAGCACACACAGTCTTTAAAATTACACCAAAAGAAAAAAAAAAAACCTCCGAAGTGGAAGTGACACATCCTTACTCTTTCACTCTCAACCCTCACTCGATCACTCACATGCACAAACACATCTCCATGGAAACTGATAAAAGAATAGCTGGTGTGCAAAAAGACTGACAAAGCATAACATATACTAGAACTGGGGCGGTCAGCAGGAAACACATTTATATGAAAGAGAAAAAAAAGGAAATCTCAGAAGGATCTATAGGATCTAAGCAGACAAAAAAATTAAGTTAAAAGGAAGGAAATACAAAAATAGGCTAGCTATCATGTATAATAATTAGAATCTCATCCCAATTTAAGTAGCTTTTATTCTTTATTTCGGGCCATGTGTTTGATTTGGATGTGGTGTCAGATTCAAAAAGGCAAAACACAGCAACGCACAATCATTTTCAAAAAACAGCAGAAGCCTTTTGAGGAAATATGAACAAATGAAAGTTACTCGGATGTTGCAGATAGCAGAACAGAGACGGTGGGCATCAGAAGAGGGGAGAGGACAAGGGAAGCAGTACAGCACAGAGTACAGCACAGTACACCACCTACACTTGTCTCCATGGCAACTACCACACTAGAACGAGTGATAATGCAGTTCCCTCTCTTCCTATTCTGAAAACTGTTCAATTGGTACCATATGCACTGTGCGGTATGTGGGAGACAAAGCTTTCACTCTTCTGCTGTTGCAGATGATACAAGAAGCGTTTAGAAGCATTAAACTGCGACACTAAAAAAAAAAAAAAAAACAACAAAAAAAACACTAAAGGCTAAAAATCTTAACTGCATACATTACATCTGTGTTTCCACCAGAGACGTTGGCTTAGCCCGACACTGAATTCATCATCATCATCGCTTTAAGGGATAACTTGTTATTCTTGAATAAATGTGTTAGGTTTTTTTTTTCTTCACCAATGCAAGTGGCAGTGTGTGGGCAGATGCTGCTTTCAAAGAGCAAGCATTGAGGTTGATAGAATTGAAAAAGCACAATAAAATTATTTTATCTTTTTACTCACTGTGGTTTCCTGCTGTTGGTATGAATGTGAAGTGACATTTTTCGTGCAACATCTTCTTTGAAATTTGCATCCTCAGAAAGTGCTGAATACAGTTTTGCTCGGGGTGTTACTGCGAAAGATTGTGGCAACAGTGCGAACATGACAATGCACAAAGTGTGCACACATCATGTGATCAGTTATAATTTGGGTTTAAGCAGAAAATAACTAGGGAAATTACTTCAGACAATGAACCTTCACTCTACCCACTAGCAGTGGTTCAAGTTATCTTTTAGAGAGCCATTTATCCCTCTTCTGGACTCATTTTGTTTTCTCAAAACTGGCTGGTTAACTCCCAAAGCAGCACAGTACATCAAAAACATGAATCAATTTGTTGTTTTTTCTCACATCAGTCTGGGGGGATTTTTTTGTTCACTCTCATGATTAATACAAGGTACAGTAAGTCAGTCAGCTCAGCATATGACAAACAGAAAGAGAGTAAGGCTGGCTGTCGGACGGCCTGCTGGGAAAACTTACAGATGGCTGATTGGCTTCTGCTCTTCACTTTGCAGGCAGAATTGTTTGTATCTTGACAGAGAGCATCTGAACAATGGAGGAGATTTTATCTTATTTGAGTCATCTAATTTATATGGTGACTTCACTCCCCCCCCCCCCCCCCCCCCCCCTTTTTTTTTTTTTTTTTTTTTTTTTTTTTCTCCATTTTTAAAAAAAATTATA